>JAJOZX010004070.1:0-95000 GCA_023014485.1 Bathynomus jamesi
TGCCTAAACGTGAAAATTGTCCAAAAGATGCCCTAGTCATCCTAGATATATATAAATATTTTTTTTTAAACATTTTTATCACAAGGATGGCTTTTGAAGTGTTCTGCTAACTGTTGTGGTGAACATTGGAATATTACCTAATTTAATTAGCTGGAAGGTTTCATGAAAGAAAGATGTAATTTATTACTTGAAATGATTAATTAGGCAGAGGTAGATGAGCAGATGTTGTGCCCATTTACAGAAAGGATGTGGGAAACTACAACAACATTAGTTCAACATTGTTGGTAGGTAAGATACTAGGAGGAGTTGTAAAGAATAATATTCAGGAACAATTGAATAATTTTAATTAGCATATGCTCGTTAATCACAATGCCTCGATATATATATATATATATACAGTATATGATGCCGGAAGGAGGGGCCAAGTGTGAAACTCTGAGGCTTTTCAAAACTATACCTGTTTTTCAAAGGTTGTGTACTGTATAAGATGCATGTATGTGTAGTGAGGAATAGATAGAGAAGCGTGTGCTTGAGAGTATGCTGAATTGTTCATAAGTAGATGAAAGATGGAGAAAGATCAGGTCAGGAGCCCAGTGTTGGGAGAAACGGGGTTTAAACACTTCTTGTCCTATGGTTGAATGACGCCTACAATCTCCTCCTTTGATATAAAATGTCTTTACACTTGACTTGTGTAAATATGCATGGCTAGTTGGTAAGTTTTACATTTGAAAAACATGTGTAAAAAGCGTATGGTAGATTATATACATATATTGATTTTGAAAAAAATTCTTTATCAACGTTTTGTACAGATACTGTTGTGTTTTGTATGAGATCTGTGAACATAAAAATAATAAATCTATAACAGTTTACTCGTGCAAAGATGTATAACTGTATGCTTGAGATTGTGGATTGGATCAGCTTGCTACAAACAGGTACGTATGTATATTGTTGTAAATGGCATGATTGACTGACGAGAATGAAAAGTGAAAAGAATGGATTATTACAAGAAAAAATAGGAAGCTGCTAACAGACACTAAATTAGAGAAGTATTAATTGAAAAAATGTAAATAGGTGTTACTCTTGACTGGAACAAGAAAGACTGTTCAAAAAAGTTTCTCTACAACTCAGAAGAATCTCGGTTAAAAATGGTATACACTAAGAAACTCAAAAGCCAGTTTTCTTTCAGGTGGATATATTAAAAATAGTATTTTTAGCACAACCTTAGCTAACCTTTTGTGTTATATATATATATATATATATATATGTTTTGTGTGTGTGTGTGTGTGTGTGTGTGTGTGTGTGTGTGTGCGCGTATGTGCGTGTATATTATATACTCTTAAGGTATGGGACTGCTGGTACGCGTATTTAAATTGAAATAAGCCAAAAAAATAACATTATTCTTTAAGCTCATTGACGGTGATTCTCTAATAAAATGGTAGTTTTGAGTTCATTTTTAATTATAGACGTAGGAGGAATGAAATAAAAAGACAAGTGCAGAGCTATATAATAATAATAATAATTGCGAGTAATATTTGTAAAATTACTGCGTTACAGAAACTTAGTTACTTATTTGTTATTTACTACTGTAGAAAGAAGTCATGGCATTGAAAGAAAACAGAATTTATTGTTTGTATTTTTAAAATATAAAATTTAGGTAATGTGGTCTCTTTTAAAGCCTGTATTACACTAATATATATATATATATATATATATATATATATATATATATATACACACACCACCTTCCTTCGATGAAACAATTTGTAGAATACCTTCCGCACATTTATGTTAGAAATACGAGAAGATAATTTAAGATAAATAGTTAATTATGATAATAATAATAATAATTATTATTATTTTTATTCATTGTTAGAGAAAATAAAACTTATTTACTTGCTTGTCTGAAATCAGGTAATGTGCCTGAAATGTTATATATATATATAATTAGCCATGATAATAATGATAATATTTGCTGTGAATGATGATTGTCCCCTACTATACTATACATATTTTACCGGATTGAATTATATTAGCTACCCCTGGATTAGATAAATGTAATTTAAATGAATTTAATTAATATTTTCTGGATCTATTTCGTAATACAAATATTAGAACAAAACAAAATTTGTTTATGAGTAACTGTATTTCTTCTAATTTTATTTTGTGTGGTATCGTTATTAATATATTACGCCGAAACGATGAGGTCACGGTTGACGTTACAGATATCTTTGCTCTTTACCCTACATTACAGTTCTTATATACAAAATATATATTGGCTTCATTTACTAATATATATATATATATATATATATATATATATATATATAATATATATACTGTATATATATATATATATACACATCAGTAGAACTCTGGTGCTCCAGAAATGGATCTTCTGCATGAACGCTTCCAGAAAGATAAAACTAGCGGGGCCGCACGAACGCGCTGGAACGCTGCCTTTTTTCCTACTCGAATGTTTTTGTTTTTGTTTTTTGCTTGTTTAAATATTTCTTATGAAAGACCGTGAAGGAACCCAAGAAGTCAAGAAGTACTTTTTTTATTACTTTTTGTAATTTTTAACTTTTTTTAAATTTTTAATATTTTAATTTTTAATTTTTATAATTTTTATAATTTTTTCTCATGAAGGCCATGAAAGACACCTTCTAAAGGGGGTGCCGTCGTGAAGGACGGTGAGGGGGAAATTTTCAAATTGATCCACATTTCTCTAACCAAATGCGGTCTTACTACTTAAGTGCTTCAGTGAATGTCTTTGCAAAAAACAGTGAAATGTGCCTCTAGCTGAGTGAGACTTTTGACAGACCAACGAACTGAATGGAAAATGATGATAGCTTGCGTCGACAAAAAGGTATATGTCAAATGGCTAAAACAGGAAAGCGAAAGCTGGCTGATCGGATTCGAACAGAAAAATGTATGGAACGATGTAAAAACGATCAAGGTATTGGTTATGAAGTGGACCCCATTTCTTCTGATGACAAATCCATGACTGTTAGTAATGATGATAATGATGATGATGTCATTTCATCTGAAAAAAACATTTACATATACTAATTCCCAAGCACTATGCCATGACTGAAGATGGTGCTAGTACACCAACAATGGTAAGGAAATGCGACAGATCTGGCATTTCAGATCGTAGATGCGCAGCAATTACATCAGCTGTACTGCAAAATTTCCGAATTGTTCACAAGAGCCACAAGTTGTCTCCTGCAATGAGAACCGAGGTTTCGACTCGAATCGCTTGTTATTATGCTATACTTCAACTCCAAAAACGAGTACCAGACAAAGTAAAGAAAAACTTTTTGTATATTGTAGGGAGTTTGGGTGGGCATGGGTGGAACTCGATATGCAGCCACCTTTTCGTAGTTAGTTCAGGGTGATTTGAATTATCATAAGTTATTGAGCTTTTGAAATTCAAATCTGTGAAGAGCTGCAAAAACAATGAATTTAATTATAATTGGTTATTATAATAACTGCAATAAATGGCATAATCAAAGAGAATGCTTTTAGAAATGTCATTTCAATCTAGACTTATATTATATAAATGACTTATAAAATTCAGGAATTTTCTGCCATTTTTCAATACTTTGAGCCAAATTTACTCATAGTCACAAACATTCTAAAAGGAAATTTGTATCATAAACATTATCTGAGACATACATGTCATTCATGCCCTCAGACTTTCTGGAATATGAATGGAATGTCACATTAGGTGAATGGTGAAATTCAACAATATTTGTTATAATTCTGAAACTTTAAAATCAGTGTGCACACCTTAAATTTAATAATAGGAGTATAATAGAACATTGATGCTTTCCCCAATAAGCATCTTTCTCACACCAAAGCATTTTGAAAAAAGTTTTCCACTCCACCCTAACATTTATTCAGCAATTATCTGAAGATCTCCAAAACAAGCCCTAATTTGCTTACTTCATCGTTGGCATTCGCCGTCGGTTTATTTCCATTCGAATCTTTTTTTTCTTTCTTCTTTTCTTCGTTTTTCTTCTTTCCGTATTCGCTCTGAAGGCTGAGAGGCGGTTTTACGCTGTATCTATTCAATACTTTTTGCTTTGTTTCACGCCTTTCCTTTATTACAAAGAAGAATACATAGATTAATTAAATTCAGTATGTCTCTGTCTCTGTCTCTGTCTCTGTCTGTCTGTCTCTCTCTCTCTCTCTCTCTCTCTCTCTCTCTCTCTCTCTCTCTCTCTCTCTCTCTCTCTCTCTCCGGAACAAGGAGATTGTGCTCTCACTGTACAATTCCTTTGTTCGGCCGCACCTGGAGTATGTGTGCAGTTCTGGTCACCCACCCTCAGGAAAGATATTGAGAGGCTGGAGCGAGTGCAGGCGAGGGCCACAAAGTTAATCCCTTCCGTTAGGCATATGGGCTACAATCGACGGTTACGCGCCCTGAACTTGTTTTCGCTTGAAACTCGGAGGCTGCACGGTCAACTGATCGAGGTTTTCAAGCTCTTACGCGGGTTGAACGATGTCGATTTTAGAAGTATGTTTAGTTTAAATGATAACCCAACTCGTAACAATGGTTGGAAGTTGGATTTGAAAAGGTTTAGGACTAGTGTGTGTGGGAATTACTTTACGTATAAGATCTGGGACACATGGAACAGGTTACCTTCGGAAGTTGTGAACAGTTCCTCTGTGGATCAGTTCAAGAAAATGTTAGACCAAATCTTGCACACTATTTGAGTGTGTACAAAATTTTCCCTGGCACCCGTTGCCATTGGTACCTCCTCGGTATGGGCCGCAAGGCCTTTTGAGGTACTTCTTTTCCTTGTAACTCCTTGTAACTCTCTCTCTCTCTCTCTCTCTCTCTCTCTCTCTATATATATATATATATATATATATATATATATATAGCGTTTGTGCATGTTTGTGTGTGTGTGTGTATGTTTGTGTGTGTGTGTGTGTGTGTGTGTGTGTGTGTGTGTGTGCGCGTATGTTTGTGTGTGCGTGTGTGCGCGCGTGCCCGTTTGTCTGCATGTCTAAAGTTAAGCTTGTTGCGTGTTCAGACTATAAAAGTTATGAAACCTATTAAAAAGAAATGTTTTTTATTTAACGAAACCCTGATTTCTTTTTGATTTGTTTAATTTCTCTTGTATATACATGTACGAGTATATATATATATATGGGATGAAATTCAAGGAGCATGTGTAGTTTACGTCCCCCTGTGGTACCTAGTGTAGTTTACGTTCCCCTATATTATACTAGTGTAATTTACGTTCCACTACATTATCCTACTGTAGTTTGCGTTCCCCAACTTTGACCGCGTATGCCTAATCAAATAAAACGTTAAAACTAACGAAAATATTACGACTTAACCTAACCAATCGACAATATATATATAAATATATATAAATTGACGATTGGTTAAGTTAACTCGTTATATTTTTGTAAGTTTTAACGTTTTATTTGATGGATTCATTTAAAAAATGTCTCCTAAAGATCATAGTGTAGTTTGTGTCCCCTTTTGCGTCAGGGGGACAATTGAACACGTGAAATGAATGAATGATGCAAACCCACAAGGAAAAAGAAAAATAATCTCAAGGCCTTTCGTGTATTCAGAACACCTCGTCGGGAATGAAGGGAGAAGGCAAGATGACAAAAATATATACCTCTGTACAGCGGGACAGAAAAATAATAGTAGTAGAATTTTGTCTACTATTAGAATTTTGCCTACTATTGTTAACTTTAACCTTGTTTGGTAAAGGTATATAGATGATATTTTATGCCTTTGGCCTAACAATTTGGATGTTGACTTATTTGTTGGTAGCGTCAACAATAGAGTACCATCTGTTAAGTTCACAGTTGAAAAAGAAAATGATGGAACTTATCTTTTCTGGATCTAAAAATTCGGAGATGCTTGAATCAGTTCAAATTTGAAGTTTTTCGTAAGCCAACTAATAACTCTTATGTACATTTTTATTCAGACCATCATCCCTCAGTAGGAAGGGCTCAAACTGGGAGAGTGCAATTGCAATGTTGCAAATGTCGACTAATGTTGCAAGGGGGGAGAGGGTAATGCAACAAGGGGGAGGGGTATGCAACAAGGTGCGGGCGTAACCCCCCCAAGTTTCATGAAGGGGGAAAGGGATATCCTAACCGAAGAAGGAGAGAGAAGAAACCATCATTCGCCTGGCCGCAGCCAGACGCATAATGGAAGTCCAGGGTATCAACATCTGTTATATAGAAGGTCTTGGGTTGCCAGTTACCACTATTTTAAGTATTTATTTATATACGGAGTTGTTGCCAATTATTTATTTATTTATATATGGAACGGTTACGAGTTATTTTAATTATTTATTTACATATAGAGGGTTGTCAAATACCACTATTTTAATTATTTATTTATATATATAGAAGGTTGTCAGATACCACTATTTTAATTATTTTTTAATTATTAAAGGTAAGAGAGAGAGATGCTCGCAATGCTTAATAAAAAATTCATAATAAAATAATTGGCTTGGCAAAAGAATTAAATAAAACACCAATATATTATTTTTGTTTATTTACATGCAAAACGATTCCCAATTATTTATTAAAAAATTAACAATAAAAGAAATACACAGAACTCTTTATATTGTATATTAATATTTCAGACATTAATGAAAAAACAAATGACAGAAAATAAATATACAAGCAAAATAATAATACACACTTTATACGACATACACACACACATATATATATATATATATATATATATTCTTAAACAATTGTACAGGAGAAATCTATATACACATATTAAACAATAAAATTTCAACAAACTTCCCGTCTCTTTGAAGCGAGTGAAAAGATTGTTAAAATTTTAGCCAACTTCCCATATGTAAGCAAGCAAGCAAGCAGAACGCATTTTTCTTACTATTTTGCAACACGAATAAAATGAAAAAATTTCAGTGATGGAATCCATACCATCTCAAAGAAAAATAAAAAATTAACAAATTCCATGTTAAATTGTAGGTCTAAGGTGGTTCAAAAACAGGAATTTACATTGCTACTTTACATCTTGTACTTTAGAACAGCTTCCTTTAGCATATATTAGGTCATCCCATAAGTAATGCAGCATTTTTTTTTAAAAAAAATTTCCATTTTTATCATTATTTTACGTATAGAAATCAAACAACTCTTTGAAGTTATTTATATTTAAATAAATATTTATTTATTAATTTAATAAGTAATATAATTTCCACCAGTTTCTACCACTAGTCTCCATCTTTCTACTAACTTTTCAATACCATGTTTGTAAAAATCGTTTGACCATGATTTTAAAAAGTTCTTTAAGGTTGTTTCGACTTCTGTTGTTGACATCTTCATTCCCTTCAGGTGATTCGCTAAACTCCTAAAAAGATAGTAGTCTGATGGGGCTAAGTCGGGTGAGTATGGAGGATGGCTCATTAGTTCCCAATCGAAATTATTAAGCTTTTGTATTGTATCTCTTGCGATATGAGGTCGTGCGTTGTCTTGATGAAAGAGCACTCTTCTTCTATTGATTAATGCTGGCCTTTTTTCTTCAAGTGCTGCATTTAAACGGTCCAACTGAGCACAGTAAACCTCTTTGGTGATAGTCTGATTTGAGTTAAGAAGTTCAAAATGGATTATGCCATTCATATCCCACCAAACGCACAAGAGAATCTTCCGTGGATGAGACCCCTGTTTCGGCTGTGGTATTGGTTTTTCCCCAGGACTAATCCATTGTCTAGAACGTTTAATATTGTTGTACAGAACCCACTTTTCGTCTCCTGTAACAATCCTACTCAAAAATGGTTCACTTTTTAGCCAAGAAAGGAGAGATGAACAAATGTTGATTCTTTGTTGCAAGTGTGTGTACCTCTGACAGGTCGTGAGGAACTCATTGCCCCAATCGTGAAACCTTGCCTATCTCCTTTAAATGACGATGCACAGTGGAATGAGTTGAATGCAGTTTTTCGGCCAATTCTTCAACAGTTACAATCGGATTTTCTTCCACTGTAATTTTTAAAAGATCTTGATCAAATTCCACTGGTCGTCCTGAACGGGGTTCATCTTTGAGACTAACGTTTCCCGAGCGAAAATTCTGAAACCATCTTTGGCACTGGCTCACACTAATTGTTCCTTCACCGTATACTTGACACAAACTTTCTGCTGTTAACTTAGCATTGTTGCCTTTTCTAAACTCCCAAAGCATAACGTTGCGAATGTGCTCTTTTGACACTTCCATAATATTCATCATTTAACGATAAGGGCACATTAAATTAACAATAATAATACAAAATTAATAGCTCAGAAAATGACGACTAAGGTATGTCAAAATGTAAGCCTTGGGTTAGGCTAAGCCATACAGGTACCTAGGCTTCGAGTTTAGCAGACTAGGCTAGTATAAAAATAAACCTGCTTTCGATTATTTCTATCCGTAAAATAATGATAAACATGGAAATTTTTTTTTTTTTAAATGCGCATTACTTATGGGATGACCTAATAAATACACATGTCAGACAGTGTTTCACTCTAAATCTTAGCCGAGGCGGAAATGTGGCACGAACGTGTCTATTTACTTTTGTCTTTCTTCTGTATATATATGTCTTCGCTTCTCAATTTCGTACAATTTGTTTTTCGTTCCTCTTAACATTCATTATTTGTTTACAGTATATTAAAATTGACAATAAACATTATAAATATTCTATGATAATAATATTTACCTATATTTCGAAAGATCCAAATTGCATTAAAAAAACAACGTCTCTTTTATTCCAAGAAAGACAAAAGTGTGTAGCGAGATAAAACTCAAAACACTTTAGAAGCAGGTGATCTGCCTGAGGTTATTCGAAAGCTACAATGAGAGATATTGGAAAGCGGGTGTCCCCAATTTGTAACTGACCACCCGCTTTGTGGCAAAATTCTGTCTCTCTTTCTCCCTATTTCTCTCTGTCTCTCCTTTCTCTCTGTCTCTCTCTCTCTCTCTCTCTCTCGCACGGATCTGTTTCCCTGTTACGGTACATAAATATATATTTTTTGTTTCTCGGCAAACTTTTTATTGCTGCAACTTCACCTTTGTCAAATCGAGTATTTTCTGCAGCCCCAATAGATTTTCTTTTGTATTGTTATTATTATTATTATTATTATTATTTTTATTATTTGTCTCTATGTCTGGTCTTTCTTAGGAACCTATGTCTGGGTAGTAGTTGGACGGGGGACCGTGTCCAGGTGATGAGCGACCAATGGTTCGGATTCCACGTTAAACTGTAGGTCTAAGGTGGAGTGAAAAGCTTGACCCTCGTCAGAATGAAGAATTCGGGCGGAAGTTAACCAAAGGTTTATATATATATATATATATATATATATATATATATATATATATATATATATATATATATATTTTTAACCATTTATTTAATTTTTAGTTATTTAGTTATTTTAGCTATTTTTCCACGAAGTCTTTCCAAGCCCTTATCTTCTCCTTATTTGATTTATCCCATGTCTGATGTAATTATTTTTCTTTAATCGCAGTTCGATTGTAGTTTCGCTTCTAACTTCGTTGTTTTTGTCTTATTTTTTCTTTCCGTGTAATTTAGATGGTAACTTCTTTGCTTCCATTCTTTCTTTAGAGTTGTGTTAATCCTTTACATCGTCTGTTATTGTTATTATGATTATTATTATTATTATTTACAAATGGATAAAATTCTTCAAGGTCTTCAAATCATATTCCTGCTTGTCAAACTATCGTATAATAGGTTTAATTTTTGTGTCTATTTTTAACTTCTATTTACCTATTCTCTCTCTCTCTCTCTCTCCTTACTTTCTCATCTTTGTCCTATTCTTCTTTTCTATACGATTCTTCCTTCGTTTCTCTTCGCCCCTCTTTCGTCGCATATCATAATCGGTCGTTTCGTCTTTTACTCTTTCTGGCATTCGGGCATCCTCTTACGCTCCCAGGATTTAATCAGGGTGCACGAAAGGCATTCGAACAATGATGAATCAATGTAGTGAATATGTCAACTCTGTTCTTATTAGCAGTAGTCCTTATCGGAAGGGAAACAGAACAGAAAATAACCGTAAAGAGCAGCACGAGGCATGAGAGAATGGCGGAGAAATTCAGGAAATGTTTTAAATTAAAAGGAATTAGAAAGGGGCAGCCAAAGGAAGGTACATGTAATCGAACTAATGGTAAACACTGTTGGGAATTTAAAGCTGGTTCGATCCAGCATGCTGATTCCTGAACCTAACCTAACCTATGGTTCAGACCATAGATTCTCCTTGTAACTGGAACCTAATCTAACCTAACCTAACCTCACTTAACCTAACCTAACACTTGTCCAAAGTGGGAAAGTTGAGGATCAAGCTGGGAGTAGTATGCGTGCAAATATATTATAATGCTAAATACTTGAAAACAGCGTGCGAGTGGGCAGTTCACTCATTCACCTTGAGATGTGAGCATTGAAAATAAATCTGCGGAGAAAATAGGCAAAATTGGATAAAGACACCTTCACTTTTCGTGAAGGTGACCAATCAGGACTTCATTGCCCAAAGCGTGGGCACGTTATAGCGGTGTGACGGCAGCTGATTAGTACACACATTTAGCATAGCCCACCCAGTTACATTGACAACCAATCAGCAAACTTACGAACCAACTAGTAGTCTTTTGGAGGTAGTGCTTGGGGATCATGCATATAAGATTGAGTTTTTCAGCTGGAACTCACAGCATTTATTTTCACCAGTAAATAAACAAACACATTCCTTCCGTCATGAGTCAGTCAGACCTTTACAATTTACCGGCTTTATATGAAGATGGAGCCATTGCTGCAGTGCCTACAATTAATCTTTTTAACGCAACCGATCGGGTTGGATTATTTCCAACGCAAACCATTGATGATATTTGCAGTGACGCTTCTTATAATCCGGCGCAAGGGATTGCATTTGAAATATAAGGGTAAAAATTTATGTACTTGTATTTCAATTTTTTGTGACCTATATTTAGTCGCGAACTTGTTATTTATTTTAGTGTTCCTGAACATGTCTTTAGACGAATGCTCTTAAGTACCGTTCTGTGTTTCGATTATTTCATCATATATATATATGGAGGGTTGTAGTAATATATTTTCATCTCATTACATTTTATTGTAAAATGATTCATCAAAATAGCATGTATCCTCAATTTTTAATTTCAGATTAGTAAGCATTAGTAATTAATATTATGGTAAAGTCATGTTTTGATATTTCTATTCATCAAAAATTGTTGATTATTTTAACTTATAACAATCAAGACTCTTTTGCAAGTTTTAAATAATTTTATGAAATTTCATAATAAATTCATTTCAAATGTGAAGTTATTCGGCATTTTCTATTAAACGGTCACAAACTTCTCTAAGCGGATCGATAATATTTTATACCTCACATTGTAACTCTTCCTCTTTCTCTCTTTCTCTCTCTCTCTCTCTCTCTCTCTATATATATATATATATATATATATATATATATATATATACGCTGCATGTGTTTTTTATGAAAAGCAAATGAGTTTTTATGAAAAAGATTCAGAAAAATGTATGAACTAATCAAATTAATTTAAAATTATCCTTTCTCTTTAAAGGTCCGATGAGGATCTGACTTGTGTTATACAATCTTTTCGTGATAGCAATGAAAAAACGCATGTCGTGGACTTGAATACGGGGGTAGTAGTTTTATCTCGCAGTCCACCCTGCGAGTGCCACATCATCAACGAAATAATGTGAGCGTTTTTCTTTTTCTTATTTTCGGGTAAGAGCTTCTTTTCTTTTACATGTGTTTTGGGTAAGAGGAAGCCTTAATGTATTTTCATCAATTTATTAAATGATAGAAATCATGTTTTATAAAATAGTACAATTTTTTATATCTATCTTAAACAAGTTTCCATTACATTTTAAAAAAGCTACAGAATACACAAACTAACATTATTGGACAACACTGAAGCAAAAATTCATTTTATATATATACAATCAAAAACATCATACAACACATCTAGTACGCACAAATGGGCACCTTTTTTTATCTGTCTGCATACCATTTGATCATTCTGCTCAGTGTGACACGGGTCGAATAATTTTTTAAAATTTATAAATTCCTTACCACGTGACACGTGCATGAGAAATGAAATGCAATACATACCACATACGTTAATAAAGTGTCCCTGGAATCGATAGGGATTCCATACAATTTCGGGAATGTGTAGCTGTTTGAGAAATTTTATAATAATAACGTCATTCCGTGGAGGAATCACGAGTGAATTAAAATAGTAAAAGCGGTTCCTATTTTTAAAATAGATAGCTATCCAATGAATCCTTTCACCACCAATAACATCGGCATTTACAATAAGACTACCGCAATCTCTCGTAGTTGGCAATTTCAATGTTTCATTCTTCGCAAACACACCGGTAAATTTGGAGCGCGTGACTCGTTCACTATTCATTACTCTCTGAAATGTATTCGCGTCCATTTTAAAAGTCAGTGACAACGATCCTAAATCTGTCAACTTCTATTAGGACTTGTGACTGAGGTATACCAGTACACTAATAGTCGCGTCTATCGGCTTGGCGAATTCCAATCTGAATGAGATGTTTCTACTCCTTTGTGGACTTAAGTGTGTATTTACACTAGCAGTTAAATCAGGGGTGACGTCAAACGGATAAAGATTAAATTGATCGATGAATTCTTTCTGCGTTACAGCAATCCCGAGCTCATCACAAGCACCAGCAATATGGGCCAGATTACTATATGCTCTCGCCCAAAGCGGGAACACAGCGTCTGATGAATAATCCGTATCCATAGCCCCGCCCAACGCAACGCCATTGACGTATAGAGTTATATTTTTAAGGCCGAAATTCTCGAATTTAAAGGCACTCTTTTTATATTTTCCATTCACCGAAGCGTGTTCCTGCATTCCAATTAATATTCTTTGAGGTAGAACCCCCAGGGCGATGTTTTCTATCTATTTCGATGCCAAACCTGCTGGCACCGTGTATACTTTCATCTGTAGTCTGTTGATTGGGTATTTTACTGTGACATTGAGTAATTTTTTTCAATTTCTATTTGTTTAGGTGAACTTAATTTCACACTGCGTACGCGTAGGTATGTTTCCATAATATGAATCACAATGGGCTTTCACCCTGTTCTTGATCAGCATCCAGATTTAAATAGATCTCAGGATTCGTGGGGGTGAGTTTTCTTTTCATATCCACCCAAATCACAGGCAACTTCTAGAATGTCAAGTCTGTATGCAGGCGTCAAAACATTCATATATCTTCTTTTTAGAATTTTTAAAGTTGTCCTTTATACTACTTTCGTCTTTAGTCTGATAATAGCCCTCGGCATTTTAAAAGGTCTCCTTCGCCTCTTTCGAAAAGTTCAGCATATTTTCCAGATAGGCTCGTAGGTGATAGTACCCCGGTTGTGTCGATATGTTGACCTGATTTAAATATACATCACACTGGTTGAAGATGGAGTGAACATGTGCACACAACTTGGGTCAAAAAAGTAAGTGCCTGAGCTCGGTATAACGAATTCTATTCGAGCACTGGGAGAGCTAATTGTGTTTAATTGTAAAAAGTCGCTTTGCTCAATAGAAACTTGAGTTGGAGGTATGTCAAAGAGGGACAGCTCCGATTTACAACATTGTGAACTACATGAAGAGATGAAGCGTGCCATGACGAGTCAGAAATAGTAACACCTCTCTCGACAAGTAGTAAACAGTCTATGATTCATAAGAGCAATGTCCTTAGCTTATATTAGTCAAAAAAATTGGTCAACCATAGGTTTCATTTGCTTAGAACACTTCTTCGATATCCTTTTACGTTTAACGCCACGTGCTGGTAATCCCTTCTTCTGAACAGCCCTCTTCTTCCCACCACCACGCATTTTTCTCTGTGTATCTTTGTTGATTTCGTCCTGTGTACGCCTTAAGTGTTTTTTTTAAGAGCTTGTTTAGGTTTAGCCCCAGCCATTATGTCTTCTGCCGTGTTAAGACCTGATTGTAGCGCTTTCCTCCCGATATATCTGGCACCACTGTTCAGCAAGGCGACAGCCGTACGTAGTATAGTTGAAAAAATGGATCCAAGCCCATTACCACGCTGGTATCTCACACCTCGATAGATTACACCGGGCTGCATGAAAATCGATTTCTTTATTTTGAGTTGTGATTCTGAAGCAGTTCGCTGCGCTGAATTCAAAAATGCTACCAGTTTTTTTCTATCACCCACAGTTTTAAAGTTATTAGCAAAACAATTTTGGGGCGTTTTGTAATTTTTTACCTTTTTTATCTTTAATTAATTTCGTCTTTTCATATTTTTCAGATAGATAATTCTAACATTACGTCTTTAAAATTTTAATAATGGCTTCTAGAGGATGTACCCATAGTCCAGACATATTTTGTTATATTTGTGGTCGGAATGTTGTTGTAAAACAAAGGACAAATGTAACGACCTTCATTAAGAGAGCTTATCATGCTTATTTTGGAATAAGGCCGGTACCCCATGGTCCAGAAGTTCCTATTCACCGCCCACCCGAGAGTCTGGATCAATACAATTCAGATTCTGATTCAGCTCCAAATCCAGACAATTATGATGTTTATGGACAGCCAACAGCTGACCGAGATCCTCCTAAACCATTAACCCAAGCCGAACTAAATGACATAGTCAGAGATTTGAATCTGCCTAAGGACTCTGCAGAACTTTTGGGGTCTAGATTGCAGGAAAACAATTTATTGGCATCCGACACATACTTCGCTTGGTACAGAAATCGTGAGAAAGACTTCGTGCCTTTTTTCGAAGAAGATGGCCCCTTGGTATTTTGCAAGGACATCACAGGATTAGTGTGCAAGCTAGGCATCGAATACCAAACCAGTGACTGGAGGTTGTTTATAGATTCCTCTAAAACCAGTCTAAAAGGAGTGTTACTGCACAACGGTAACAAATATGCATCAATCCCAGTGGCCCATTCTACTCATTTAAAAGAGACCTATGATAACATGAAACTGCTTCTGGAAAAAATTCAGTATCAAAATCACAGATGGATATTGTGTGGGGATCTCAAAGTCCTTTGCATGTTACTTGGGCAGCAATCAGGATACACTAAGATGCCATGTTTCATCTGCGAATGGGATAGTCGAGCACGTGACCAGCACTGGAAGAGAAAAACTTGGCCTCCTAGAGAGAATCTTACCCCAGGATCAAAGAACATTTTACATGAACATGTAGTTGAACCAAATAAAATCCTCCTACCACCCTTGCACATTAAGTTAGGCTTGATGAAGCAGTATGTCAAAGCATTGAATAGAGAAGGTGTGTTTCAAGTAAATTTGTTCAAAATATCCAAAGATTAGCTACGAGAAAATAAAGGAAGGTGTTTTTATAGGTCCTCAGATTAGAAAGTTATTGACAGACGATCATTTCCTGAATACAATGACCAATAAAGAAAAAGAAGCATGGCTTGGTTTCAAAGATGTTGTTGAAAACTTCTTGGGAAACTACAAAAGCCAAAATTATGAAAGACTGGTGGAAAATATGCTTAAAAAGTTTTGCGCCTTAGGCTGCAACATGAGCCTGAAAGTTCACTTCTTATTTTCGCATCTTGACCGTTTTCCCGAAAATCTCGGAGATGTCAGTGAGGAGCAAGGGGAACGATTTCACTAGGACATCAAAACCATGGAAAGAAGATATCAAGGAAGATGGCATACAAATATGATGGCGGATTACTGCTGGTGTCTGCAACGAGATCAGCCTAACGCACAGCATAAGAAAACATCAAAGAAGCACCGGTTTAGTCGTCATTAGTCAGATCTACCTTCGTAGTCTTAAGTCTTTGGAATAAGTCCTGAAATGTTTGCAAGTAAAGAAGGTAAATATATTTTGTTTCTTTCAGTTATTTTTTAATTCTTTCATAAACAAGCAATATGCTTGTCCAAGAGCTAGGAGCTATTTAATTCTGCTTTAATTAGGTTTTACTCTATCACCTAAAGATTTCGTGCTACAAGGGTGTTGTAATACCTCATCTGTCCCCAAATGTTAACCACCCATTGATGGGAGGGGAGAGAGTATTTTGCTGGGAACGGGACTGGTTGTTATATATATTTACCCTACATTATTATGTAAGCGTTACTGTAGTCTATAACAACAAAATTTATGGTTTAGCATGTGCAATCCAATGTTGGTCTCGATAAGATGGTTCACATTTGGGGATAAATGGGGGATTTATGACACCCTGTAGTAAGAAAACCATACGTGATAGGGAAAAACTAACTATATTTATGAGATCAGCGCACTCAAGTTATATAGAATCACCAACTAGTTTGTAAAAATCGATCGACAAGTCTCCAAATGTGTACTGGTGTTATAAAAGGCTTTCTGTCCATTATAACTCAGTGCGTCGAAAGTGCAGTTTCACTGTTAAGCTCCCCTCATCAAATGGGAAATTTTTTCCCTCAATCGTTCTTTTATATATTGAGATATTGGTTATTAGATTAGTCGCAACATTCACATAATGGGGCCTGTCATATGTAATACTCAAACTCTTCCCTCTTTGCTTGGGAATATGAGCAATGCGCAGTAGGAGTGCCTGGGTATCCCCAACAAACTGGTGCTCCTCTATATTGCTGTAAATATAGCACATGTCTAGGGCTGTATAACCACCAACCAATTTCTCCACTTTCATCTGATATATTTGGGTGGACAAGTCATGTTGTACCTCATGAAAGGTATCTCTTTGGAAGGCTGATCGATATCGCTCCTCGGTTATAATTTTGAACAACCCTTTGTCTTTAAAATTTCTGTTAGCCTGTGATTTTAGGATTAGAGTATGCGCAGGGTTTTCTTTGTTTAAGATTTCGTATACTAAATCATCCGTAAGATTTGAGTTTTATAAACTTAGGTTTAAGTCTTTCACAACATCCTCAGCCGCACCATAACGGCCCGGACCAAGTGTTACTAATGTACTGTAATACCGTGCATCCCTAATCCGGGCGATACGTATGGTTTCACACCGAGTTACCCAGGCTTTTTCACACTCATCAAGGTCTCTAAGAACCGTAAAAACGGGTTCTTTATAATCAATATTTAAAAAGAGGGTGTCCAGCTAAATTTCGCATATCCCCACCTCATAGGAATCACAACCAAATTCAATTGGGCCAAGGAGTTCTGTTACAAAGTTGGCCAGGGTGTTGTTAGGATGTACAGACAGTGAAGAAGAGGACGGTAGTGTGACGTAGAAATGGTTAGCCGCCATTATTGCTTCATTATTGCAACAGCTTTTATATAGGTGTTGAAGCTTTCTGAGTACCCTAGTCATTTCACCAGGTACATTTTTCTGTTTCCTGATCCTTTGCTTCCTAAAAATTTTTCAATTTTAAACACATTTTTTCCTAAATTAAATGTCACTTTCTGCAACTCCTGGCAGTAAAAGCCTCCTGCGATCTCTTCCCCATTCAAATCTTCAACGTAATGCAGCATAACTCGCCTTGAGGTCTCATATCCCTAACTTTAAAAATATCACGTCTCCAACCTTGCTCAAATCCCTTTGCGAATTTATTTCCCGAACGCAACAGCCTTACATAATCATTGATTTTGAAACAGCCAGAGTGTGGCGGTGTTCTACGAATATCTCTTCTCATGTCAGGCTCTGTTCGCGTACCTCTTCCTAAAATCTCGTTAGGTGTTGTCTCAATCGTCTGATGGTGTGAGCGGTTGTATGATGAAGCCAATGATTCCAGAATGTCTATATATCTGTATTGTTTTTATGTGTAAAATAGTGGTGCATGCGTTCCTTTATGGTACGTTGAACTCTTTCAGCTAAAGTGAACTCTTTCAGCTGAAGAGGCTTTATGTATAGAATTGCTAGTGTAGTAGCTGATATTAAACTCTGTCAGCATGTTCTTAAAAGCTCGGCCTATAAATTCTTTCTCCATTTCCGTACAAAAATAGCCAGGAACCCTGTTTTCTTTCAACATCAACGTTTTGGTGACTTTAGCAATAGTCTCAGGCGATTTATTTTTCAGAGGAATTAGCCACAGATATCTAGAGAATACATCTATTATGAATAGGATGTAGCGGTAACCATCGTTGTACACTGAATATCTTTGTATGTTTGTTAAATCTGCTTGCCAAATAAGTTAATCGATGCCGCTGTTGTTTTGACTGTTTTAAACCTTTTTCTCTCAGGCTTATGAAGTGTATAAGTGTCCTGCTCCCGCAAAAACCTCTCAACATCTTTTTTCCCCAACTCCATCATTGTAAACACTTCTGTACAGTCTATGCCTCCGTCGGATGCTGGGCCAGAAATGTCATAATAACGTCTTCTTAATATGTTAGCCATTTGCTTATTTTAGAGGGACGTGGATAGGGTTGACCGTTGTTTTTTTTTTGGCCTCTTCTTTCTCCTCTTCAAAGATGGCGATCTCAGTTGTGGCACATGCGAGACATCTTCCAAGTCTTTTAACCTGATCAGATTTCCTATCATTGTTTTGGGGACATTTATTTGTTATAGTCTTGCTTTAATATGCTTCCATCTTGATGGTGAGGGCCTATCCTACTTTCTCACCATATCATGGACGATGCCTACGATATTCGATCCCTCTACCTTTGCTCTTTCCACAATGATCTCATCTGTATCGATCCTCTCTATGTTGAGATCCTCATTCAATAGATTAGAAAGACTTAAACCTTTATTCCTCAATGTATGTGGGAGGGTGCTTTTTAATACATGCTCGATATGTTGTGGGCCGACCCGTTATTCTTTGGTTGGTCAGCTCTATCGTCGGACACGTCCTATTAGGGTGTGTCGAATTTTTCAACTTTCAAATTCCAAATATGAGGGGTGCTAAAAAGTTGCAGCATGACTTAGGAATTCTAAAGATATTTTTGTTAATTTAATATAATTTAGTTTTGCTTGGTAAGAAGCTACATAAAAATAGTGACTTTTTTGACTTTTTTGTGGAATTATATAATAATTATTATATTAATAATTTATATGCTGTGTATATAATGCACTGCTGTTTTTGCTTATTTCACAGGCTGAAACATATTCATCAGTGTGCTGAAGATTACTTGTCCGTCAGTGCTACCATCCTAACCAGTGGGAATTGACCTACAATGGCTTCTAAAAGGAGGACAAGACTGGGGACATTCACACATATGAGCAACCTAATTGGAACTGGTAGAGGGTTGTTGCCCTCTGAACTCCCAACTCTGCGAGATGTTCTGAAATATGGGCTACTGCTAAGAGAACAAAGTGGTGAGGATGTGAGAAACTACCCAGCAGCCAGTCTTGCAAAGGACATTTACCCTAAAGTGCTTGAAAAGTGGGAACGAGCAAACAGTTCTTTTGTAGCCCCCGTTGTAAATTCACGAGTCACAATCTTAAACAAGATCCAAGAGAGCTGGGAGCAGGCCAAAAAACATATCTCTTGAGAGGAAAGCTACATGTCAAAGAGGCTTTCATTGCAAAACTTGACAAGCTTTTTGACATCCTCAGTTGCAAGTGTAAAATTGTTCTCTGCTCTGAATTTGGCTGCCTTGCAGATGCTGGTTGCAAAAACGAAACTCACATTAACTGTACATGCCCTAGGGAGATGAAGATCCCTGTGAAGGAACTTGCTTTCATTAAAGGTCAGAGAGACAAGTCTGGTTCTATTGGACCACATCAGATTGGCTTGCCAGATCAACCTGAGCACAACAGACAAGTCAAAAAGCAGAAGCGGCAAGAAGACGAAAGAAGAAGGCTTGCTGAATATAAGCAGACAAGTAAGCAGGATGTTTCAATGCCATCAAATGAATAATTTTCTCTGATGATGAAAATGAAGAACAAATAGCTGATGCTCAAGATGGAAAGGATGGAAGTTATGAAGTGACATTAGAAATACCAAGCACGTCTTCAACTTCCAATAAAAAGCCAGAGTACAACACATTAGAAATACCTAATGTTGCTATGCATAGCATCAGATATGGTGTTGGCCTGCGTGCCACAGCTGCCATCACCACTGCTGCCTTTATGGATGCTGGCTTGATCACTGAAGAAGAAAAGAGACTTGTAGTTGATCACAATAAAGTCAAGAGGGCCCAAGAAAAAGTTATGAGATCCCTGGATCAGGAATTTGATGATCTTTGTAAGAAGGGTGAAATTGACTGCATCTTCTTTGACGGCCGTCAAGATACAACTAAAGTTATGCTGAAAGCAGACAATTCAGATCGTCAGTTCCCCAGCATCATCAAAGAAGAGCATTATTCTGTGTGCAGTGAGCCAGGTGGAAGATATCTCTACCACTTCACTCCTGAGAAAGGCTCAACGAGAAAAAAACCTGCTGAAGTTATTGCTGATAATCTTGTAGATTTCATGAAGAAGAAGGGCATTGATAAAAGCCTGCAGGCCATTGGAGGTGATTCTACAAATGTTAACACTGGCTGGGAGGGTGGTTCCATGCATTGGGTAGAGGTCAAGCTTTGCCGTAAGCTGATCTGGTTGGTTTGTGCCCTCCACACTAACGAGTTACCCCTGCGACACTTGATCACAGCACTGGATGGGAAGACCTTGTCTAACAACAAGTGGACAGGTAACATTGGCAAGATGCTAGACACTGCAACCGAACTTGAAATTGATTCTTCATTCACCAAACTCTCAATTGGAGAGCTTCTTACTTCACTGAGGGACAATGTCGTAAAGGATCTCTCTACTGATCAAGCGTACGGGTATAGGATCACATAGGCCATAAGGACAGGAGAACTTCCCACAGATCTGGCCCTTCTTGAAATTGGTCCAGTGAGCCATTCAAGGTGGTTGACAACAGCAAACAAGCTTGGTCGCATATGGGTTTCAAAACATGGCCTTAAAGGCAAAACTCTCAACAACTTAAGACTGATAGTGGAATACATTGTTGGTGTGTACTACCCCTGTTGGTTCAACATCAAAGTAAAACACTCTTGGGTGGAAGGCCCACGCCACATCTTGTTTCAGCTGCGGCTAGTTAGGCTGCAAAAGAAGGCTGTAGTGGATGCTGTTTTGCCAACCATCAAGCGCTCAGCATGGTATGCATTCAGCGAAATGATAATCCAGACACTCTTGTGCTCAGATGACAGTGAGGAGAGGAGAGCTGGTGTCCAAAAGATTGTTGACATGAGGAGTGGAGATGATGACACACTTGGAGATCTTTCTGTACGTCCCAGGAAGACACCTTCCATCAACACCAGTGCTTCTTCCGTGTTGGAGCTGAAAGACTGGTCTGACGGGGTATTTGAACCTCCTTTGACATGTAAACTGACTACAGCGGAAGTAAAGAAGTTCTTTGACAAGCCTATGCAAGTTCCACAGTGGTCCTGTCATGCTCAGTCAATAGAGAGGTGTGTGAAACAAGTCACAGAGGCAGCAGGCAGGGTGTCTACACATGAGAAACGTGAGGGCTATATCAGAAGCCAAGAAGCAAGTCGGCGGCTGATGTCCAAGAACGAATCAAAGCAAGACTTGATGAAACTTGTTGTTTAAATATTTTTTTTTACTGATGTCATTACTTTCTAATGTTGTTTTATGATTACAAGGATATGTTTTATGATTACTAGGATATGTTTTATGCAGAGAAACTAAAATTTTTATAGCATTACCTGACATTTTGAGAAGCTAAAATTAATAAATGTTGTTTTCCGAGAGCAATTTATGTGCTTTTTAATCAAACGTAGATTTACCAAGCTAAGTGTTGAGCAATCACAAAAATAATAGCAGATTTGAATTCTTCACATCTAAAAACATATTTTTAAAACCCCTCAGTGAAGGAATTGGCAAAAATTAATTTTCACCTCCCAAATTGACACACCCTAACGTCCTATGTCGCCATGCTCATCGTTGTCCGTGCTGTGCCTAATAACCATGGGGATCTCTGTCTGATTCTTATAATTTTCGTGCTCGTGAAGAAATTTCTGCTGAGCTTCTTGGTATAAGATTCTATTTTCGTCAGGTGTTTTTTCACTGTTTAATAGGGTAAACAATTCGCTTTCCATTTTTTAAGACTGCTTTTACGGAGTTCTAGAACCGTGTCTGAACTCTTTGAACTTTGCAGTGAAGCATGCACCTCTGTGGAATCCCTACCACTTTCTTCATTATATTATCTAGTAAGTAAAGGCCGCAAAACTGAAAATAAGATGCGGAGAAATGACCCTCCTCTTTCTACAATAATTCCAGTCCAGTCCAGGTTGTGTTTCGAGAAATACTCATTAATAACACGAAATATCTCTGCGCTCGTTGTTTTTGTAGGCAGACTGGAAACCATAAAGATATCCTCAACCACTTTCTCATCATTCACATATCTAACAACGCCTGTTAAAATTGCACTATTTGAAACATCAGTCGACTCATCCAATTGAAGGGCGAACGTTTTTGACTGTTTAAGTCCATCAATAAGCTAGACTTCCATATCACACGAGATATTTCCAATGCGGCGCATAACTGTATCATTTGATAATGATATATTAGAACCCTTATTTACTGCTTCAGCTCCAAGAACTTTTTGACAGGCATCTAAAATCGGTGGCTTTACCAATGTCTCTCCTATTGAGTACGGTTTTTTACATTTAGCAATGCGCAAAGAAATTAAAAAGGATGCGCGAAGTACTGCGGTGCTAATAGTTGCCGACGCAAACATACTTTTTTGTTGACTCTTCATCGATGATTTTAGTCGTTCAAAATATTCAATAGGTTTATTATTCAAATGCGCATGCTTCTGCTCCAAATGTCTTTTTAAATGGCTAGGCTTCATCACAGCATTTGATAACACTTTGATAACACTTTCATCTCCAGTCATTGAGAATCCAAACTGAATATAACGAACGTCGTACTTCTTGTGAAGTATTTTCTGCTTTTTGACAGTTGATACGGTCCTTGCTGGGTCATTTTCATACGATTATAACTCACAGTGAATATCGCTGACGTCCTACTTTCTGTGATTATAAATGATTATAAAAAAGGAAACATCACAATAGATAAAAATAACAGGACGGCATGAACAACACCATTAACCACTGCAGGCGATGTGCCGATGTGCTACTGATGTATCCAGTTTTGCCACTCTGAACAATAAAAATTTAAATGAATGAAAATTATTAATACTTAATTTGAATATAATAATTAAATTATTAATAAGTAAGAACTCATGAGACAATTTAACAATAATAAAATTATATAAATTTGCAATCTCACTAAAATTAAAATAATAAAAGTCTTTAGCAATTAATTCTATGCAGATCGAGATTATTAAAATAGCGACTTCCGGCATGAAGTCAGCTGTCGTGAATTACATCACGACAATAAAAATGTATAAAATAAACCTAAAGTATCATAGAAACAATTTGCAGTATGAATGAAACAATACGAAACAAAAAGGAAATACCTAAGTATTTTGAATAACTTCATTTTGTAAACATCGTACATCTTCCATCTGACTGCGACTCTTTTTGGAAAAATGTGAAGATAAAGAAAAAAAATTCAACTGGATAAAGGTTAGTATGTACCACATATTTAATACGAAGGTGTTGCGTGCTACCTAGGCAGCTCTTGCGTACCACCAGTGGTACGCGTACCACATGTTGAGAAAGGCTGCTGCAGAGGAAGGTATAACGTTCGAGTTGGTGCGCTCCGCTACCCCCACCTCAGCCCTGACTAGAAATCGGTATATAGTCAGGACTGAACACTGACTACGGCACGTAGTTGAACGTATTGTGGAGTTTGCCCTTCAGAACCGCGACGAACGTGAAGTCAGGACGAGGCTGTCCATCGGATTCTGTTCAGAAGACAGGGATGTAGATGATTTTTGGGTAGTAATACCATTAAGACGCTTGGCAGTTGTAGATACAGAGTATATATTAGGCCGTATAATGCGGGCCTCTCAAAGTAGGACAGCCTTCAATATGGACAACTTCACGGTAGATATTGAAAGTGTGTTCCATGTTGCGAGTCATAGTGCCACACCTTATATTCTTAACTTCAATTCTCATGCTATTTACAGGCACCATATAAACACAGATCGTGGTTGCGGCTTTATAGCATTAGTCTTGGCCCGTATGTTTACAGTACTAAATACACGTGCCCAAAAAACTTGATTGCCTACGGTTCTGCAGTGTGCTCGGTAACTGGCTTCAGATTACAAGCTTGAGTTTGCCTATAATATGGGTCCTTAAGAGTTGAGAAGGGTGGAGCAGGAAATGGATGTTCGTATAGTCGTATTTGGAATGGATGATCGTCTTAGGACTGTGTATGTTTTAAAAAGCAGTGTGAGAGATCGTACAAGACCCCGTTTTATTTTAGGGCTGTCAGGTTCAACGTATTTCCCTATCCGTAATATAAGGGATCTTTACGCGAGTTATGATAAAAGTCGAAAATATGGACGACATCATGATTTGTGTAAGGGATGTCTCGAGTTTGTGGATGATATAGTGAAACATTGTAAAGATTGCCACATGGTATGTGCGCAGTGTTAAAGCTCCAAATTTGAAAGCCGGGTGGTTGAAGCTGAGAAGAGGGCTTGTGATTTATGCAGACGCACATTTTTCAATAATAACTGCTCTGAGCACCCAAAATCAATTGGCACGTGCAGGAAAATGATACTCTGTGAATGTGGTATGTTTCACATGATGGATAATCAGGAGAATTTCAAGCATAAATGTAATGAAATTCGATGTTCGACACGCCATGAAAAATATAAGGCGGTTGTAGTAAAGCATGTATGTTATATAAAAGACGCCAAGCCTAAAAATAGACCTTGTATAACTGTATACTACAATATAGAAACATATACGTTTGCTGAAACCAAAGAGATTATCCTACATCTACTTGTAAGCTAGACTCTCTGTGATGAGTACATGGAAGGCGAGTGTGATGAGTGTAACAAATATGGTAAACGGACAAACGTTTTTAAAACGAATGCACACGACAGTCCCGTGAAACTCTTTGTGTCCAATATTGTAAAGTTAGCGGAGAAGTTCAAAAAAATTAATGTGTATATTCTTTCCCATAACGGGGCAAAATTTGACACACAGTGCCTTTATAATGAGCTACTTGAGCACGATTCATCTGAGATATTTACAGGCGATCCCTCGAAAAGAGGACACTAACTTATACAGATGCAAATAAGAGGTAATGTGCAGTTTAAAGACACTTTATTATCCACACCTTGTAAATTAGCAAAGCTACCCATGGTAATGGCCGTAGCCGCCAAAGTTTCAAAAAGATAGTTCCCTTACACATTCCTCACTAGCGAAACTTTAAAGTACGTAGGACTACCTTCACCCAAACATTACTTTAACTATGAATGTATGAGTACAGGTGAACTGAAGAATTTGACCGCTGCTACAACAGTTTTAAATAATCTAATCCTTACAATACATGCCGCCTATTGGGGAATTCCTCGAAAAGTTGACTGATGAGACCAAGGATGAGTATGGAGACATCGCATACGCTGACTCTTTTTTATCAACAGGGCCAAAAACTTATCGGGTACGGGTGAGGGTGGGGAGGATATGAAATATATCGTGAAGGCTAAGGGTATCACGCTCAACCAGGCGAATAGGCGGTCGTTAACTTTGAATCGTTGATGGATCTATTGTGCTTGGAAGATGAGGGTGACCATCTGCCCCAACTGACTGTCGGGAGTCAATTTTTGGGCGCAGAAGCTGGAGGCGTGAAGGAATTTAGGGGTACGAAGGTATACCGTAACACCTATAGGAAACGTTACCAAGTGCCTGATACCTATGATACCGTACCCTTTCGATACCATAATTCTTGATTGTTTTATATATATGTGTGTGTGTGTATTTACTTGTTAACTTATTGAAGGTATTTGTAAATATATACCTTGAATAATTCGATATGTTTATTAAATAAATCGTGTTTCAATTAGCGTTTCACTTTCTCCTTTGTGTGTATGTGTGTGTGTGTGTGTGTGTGTGTGTGTACAGGAGAAAGTTCTAAATTCCGTCCCCTGTATGATCGACCAGTGGTCACGTGACTCCTGCTACTACCTGGGCATATTTCTACCCCTGCGTGCTCAGTTACCACTAGAAGCCCTGGAACGTAGACGTGCATTTGAAGAAATCACCCGTAGACGAAAAATAGTAAAGGTGACCGTTAATATTGCGTGTTCGACGTTTATGAAGTGGTATTCGGCAAAGTGTGAAGATGTGGTGCACATTCAAAGACTCCCTGTCCCTCCCTCCTTTGATACTTTTAAGGCTACATTGAACCGTGCGAAGCTTGAGGAACAACAGTTACAAATACTCTACGGCTATTCTGGCGAGAGTATTGAAGGATTTGGTGGTACAAGCGACGTATTCAACTATGTTGTAGCACTAAACTTTATAAAAGCTTACATATACCGTGAAGTGAAAGACAACACGTGCAGAAGAGAAGCTACTGTTATGGTTAGTGAGTCTTGTTGATGTGTGGTGTGACAAGCGGTATTGTGTAATGTTGCATCATACCGAGTACTCGTACCCTGCGGCTGAGAATGTAAATCTTGTCATAATGGAGAATCTGAATTATTTTTACCACTACATTAATATATATCATGACGAGGTTTGTAGTGAGGTTGTGGCGAAAAGACTGCATAAGTTTTTGATAGAATTTAGAGACGAGTATTGTCTGCTAAGCAAAAAGGAAAAACATGGACATATGTTTCTCTCAAATAGTGCGCCGGAGTGTGAATAAAATGTGTTTAGTTCTTGAAAATCCCCATGAACGAAAATGTCTGGTGCGCCTTCTGGGGAGTGGGACTGATAAAACATTAAAACCGGTATTGCTTCATGTATCGCAGATGAAAAATTTCTCAAAACACCTACCAGTATAATGGGATACAAGTATTTACATGAATCTTTCACGTTGGAACAACGCCGTACACGATTCATCAACTTATGGTGTAACCTACTCCTCCACAGCTTCCGCCGAGCCGATCTGCCCACCTGTGGCTCAGTCATCTCAGCGCTTGAACCGACTGGACGTGCACTCCTCACAATAGAATACGATGGAGCTTCCTTTGAGAAGCATTCTCAATACCGTGTACGATGTGTCCGTGACGAAGTCATTGCGCGTGTTCAGGCGCAAAACTGGTGCCATTAACGATGTACTTGAAACGACTTGTAGACAAACAAACTCTGGTAAACGGAATGTTGTTTATTTAAGTGTTGAGGAGATGAATAGAGTCTTCGTGATAGTTGAGAAGTGGAACAAGGATCGTTATAAACTACCTGCAGGTGTAGGTACAAGAAGAGAACAGATTAGTGATACCCCCTCATATGCCATCGTTTGTATGTTTTGTATAAATAGCGATCAGCCATGCATTGATATACGGCTGATGTGGAAGAATGCGTCTGATAATAACGTTTTTGTCCTTACGCGAAACCGATACATCCTCGACAGAATGATTGAAATCGTCGGTTTCTGCAAGCTAAAGCCTATATTAGACGCACGTGTTACGAATATGCTTTATTTTGATACGGTTCTTGAATAAGCATACGGGTTTACTGAGTGAAGGACTGAACAAGGCGAGAATGCTCTAGAGCTGGATGCTTATTTAAAAGGTTTAGACTCTTCGAAATATCATGAACGTTGGTAGAAATGACTTGAGCGGTACAGGGCTGAGCTCACCTACACCATTCACCCAGAAGAATTGTATCTTTATATAATGAGCAGCTGTCGTTACGACTTAGAAGGTTATTTCATCTGTCGCTATGAATTGTGAAGAAGAGTTCACGATTGAAAGCTCGGATCGGTAAGAAAAAACCCTCGATTGGAAAGGAGTGTTTATAAACTTGAATTTAATAATGATGTGGCTAACGATGACCTCTTTGTGCGTGCTTTTGATTGTATTATGTCCGTGTTTAAAGATAACTTGCCAACCGAATGTAAAGTGGGCACAAATATAGTATTGAACGAAATGAAGGCCCTTTGCATCGAGTATAGGCATCCCTAGAACTTGAGCTGTGCAATAATGTTAAATCGCATTTATTGCATAGTCAAAGCAACAATAATGTAACTGAACACTCGATCACGTAAGAGTTTAATGTTTTAGTTAAGCACAGTAGAACATAAAGTGTATGTATTTTGAGGGTTTTGCAGAGTATTTAACTTCCATATATTTAATTATTTAATATAAATGTGTGTATATATAGATTTCTCCTGTACTATTATTTTGTTAATTATATTTCATCGTTTAAAACTGTATTTCTTATATTATTATATTTTATTTTATTTTTTATATATAAATATTCTTCATTCAACTTTTGTATTTCTTATGCTATTATTATTTTTTGATTGTGTATATATATTCTTCGTTCAACTTGTTTATTTCCTATACATATATTATTTTTTATTGCATATATTCCTCGTTTAAACTGTGTATAGAATGAACTAATTTGACTGTGTATTTATTTTCTATATATTTCATGAAATTATTTCCAGTAATTCGTCTAAATAAACAGAATGATGTAATGGTGTTTTATTTAATTCTTTTAGTTGAATATATAAACGATATTATTTAATTATATATATATATATATATATACCAAATGGCTGGTTACGCCTTCTAAACCGACCGGCTGCTTAAGACTTCTGAGCCAAATGTCAAGAATATATGCTTTAATTAAATAAATAGTACAATTTGGCAACTCAGAAATAATAATGTGTTCCTGAACAAGCCATTTATGCCTTCTAAGCCAGATTAAGCCTTCTAAGCCAACTGGCGGATTAGGCCAAATGGCTGATTATGACGTTCTAAGCCAAGTGCAAAGACCAAGAACTTTATTATGCGTCTGGCGGATCCAGACGAAGGATGGTCTCTCTCTCTCTCTCTCTCCTAGCTCTTCTAGGTTAGGTTGATTCCCACAGCTTGTGGCAACGGGAGGGAAGGGGTCTTGCAACAAGGGGGGAATGGAGGAAGGGGTCTTCCAACAAAGGGAGGGGGTTCTTGCAGCGAAGGGGGAAGGGGGGTCTTGCAACAAGGGAAAAGGGGGTCTTGCGACGGGGTCCTTGCAGCAAAGGGGGATGAGGGTCTTGCGACGGGGTCCTTGCAGCGAAGGGGGATGAGGGTCTTGCAACATTGTTCAACATTTGCAATTGCACTCTCCCATTTTGCGCCCATGCTACTTCCCTTGATTAAATCTTCTATTTTCTATGCTGTTTCTTAGAGCATTGAAAGCTGTCAGTCCTGAATTTTTAGATTCCGAGTTATGCAATATCATTAATTTTTAGTACTAAATTACTTTATCCTATTTCATTTCTAGATAACTGCCTTAGGAAAGCCAAGAATAGGTATTAAATAGTGTAACTGTAAATGAATTTGAGCGTAAAAATATCTTTAGCTTACCTTACCATGCTAATTTTCAATATCTTCCGACTTTAAGCAATTGGTATCAATGTAGCCTTTTAGTATAATAATACTGTGAAATCACGCGTAATAATGAATAGCCCGGATAATGCGGTTGGTTGTGTGTATTCGATCGGATGTACACAATGTAACTCAGTATACAGGGTGGCCCAAAAAAATGGCACCAATTTTGAGAAGTGATATCTCAATAACCATTACAGCTAGGGACTTAAAAAAACAACCAAATGAAAGATAATTCTTTTCTCTTTAAATACGTATTCTATGGCTTGATGGTTATAAACCCATGTAATGCCAGAAATTGGCTTATAAGAAAAATATACAAAAAAAAGTTGCGCATTTATATTTATTCCTTTTAAGTTAAACCTAATTTTCAATAAATGGCTCAATCTGCCCTCCATTATGGTCAACCACAGCCTGTAATCTCGCCCTCCATTTTGAAATTGCCTTTGAGATCGTCACTTGTAAGAGATTTTCCCATGCAGCCTGAATTCGTTCACGAAGATGGTTCACATCACGGATTTTCTGACCATAGTAGACTTCTCTCTCTAAGGCAGACCACACAAAGTAGTCAATGGGGTTTAGATCTGGGCTGCATGGTGGCCAATTATTTGGTTCGATAAAACCAGGACAATTATTATTGAGAAATTTTATTGTTTCCTTGGCTGTATGAGATGGGGCTCCATCTTGCATGAACACAAAATCAGTGCTCGTCTCCTTGATCTCTGACAACATTGGAGACAAAATGTCATTACAGTAGTAAATTGAGTTAATTTTAACGCTTCGCTGAATAAAAATGATGGATGTTTTGTTCTCAGATGACGCTGCAAGGGAAACCATTATCGAATCTGAAGTGTTTTTTTTCACGCAAAAGTCGTTTTGGGTCAACATGAGTTTTTGTCGCCACTGCTGCACGAACCCGATCATTTTGGGTATTTCGTGGTGTTTCGACCGTAAATCGTTTCTCATAAGAAAACCAAATTTTTTTCACAGACTCATTTGACCAAAATCTTCGCAATAGATTTTTACATCGATGGAAACGTCTTTCTTTCACAGGCTCCGATAAAGCAGTAACCTTCACCCTCTTAAATGTTTTCAACCCAAGATCTTTTCGAATTATTCGCTGTACTGATGAAGGTGAAATCCCGGTTTCTTTCGCAACTTCACGTTCACTTTTACTTGTTCCCGGTTGTTCCTCTTAACTTAAAACGATTTCATTTACTTTTTCAATGTTTTCTCGCGTTGTAATACTATTTGATCGACCACTTCCCGGACGCCGTTGACTGCTGCCGGTTTCTTTAAGTTTTTGTAAAAAATGTGCCACAGTTCTTTTTTTCCAATTTCTATTTGGAAATTCGTAAAGGATTCTGTTTAATGAATATCCTTTTTCTTCACGTAGTGCTTGTATAATGTTCTTATCAGATTCTCTCAATCCCATCTTGAGGGGTCTGGAATAAAAAAATTTCATTTAAAATTAGGATCAAGGAATAAATATAAATGCGCAACTTTTTTTTGTATATTTTTTTTTGGAAGCCAATTTTGGGCATTATATGGGCTTATAACCATGAAGCCATAGAATAAGTATTTAAAGAGAAAAGATTTATCTTTCATTTGGTTGTTTATTTAAGTCCCTAGCTGCAATGGTTATTGAGATATCACTTCTCAAATTTGGTGCCATTTTTTTGGGGCCACCCTCTATATAGGCCAAACGGGTAAAACGTTAGACATTAGGTTAAACAACATAAATATGCGTGTAGAACAGCAAATAATTCTAATGCATTGTTTAACCATATGTATAGGTGTAATCATTATATCAAGTGGGATAGTTCTAAAGCGTTCGTTAAAAACAGATATAATTGAAAAGAATATTCTATAATGTGCATTTATCCATTTTAAAAATAATTTCAATAACAGTGCAGGAATGTATAAAATTGACAGTATCTGTTAAAATACCTTTTGCCTCTAACTAACTCTTGTTAATCATGTGCTAATTTTTTTATTTTTCTGTCCCGCTGTACTTAGGTACATATTTTTGTCATCTCGCCTTCTCCCTTCATTCCCTGAATACACGAAAGGCCTTGGAATCATTTTTCTTTTTCCTTGTGGGTTTGCATATATATATATATATTCCTTCATACAAAAGTTGGGCTACCTAGTTTTTTTGCAACTCCAGCCCCATTAACCATCCGCAGCACCACATCCTTCCAAAAAAAGATAAATGGTGCTATAATTATTTCTACCGCCCTTATAAAATTCCTTGCTTTCTCTCTTGTTTATCTACACCGACTTCTTGTAATTTACAGAAAATAAATTTATCTTATTAAGAATGGTTTGTATGCCGTTCGCTTTGCACGTAATCTCTGTTTGGCTATCCTCCCCTTTTAATACATTTCTTGAAAAGGTTGACACGATTAAGGTCATTCTTTATCTTGTGACTTACTTTCGAGTTATGTGCAAAACCCTTCTCAAAATTTTTTAAATAATAATAATAATAATAATAATAATAATAATAATAATAATAAATTATTTTCTCTGTTTAAGTATTAATGTTGCTGTGTCGTTACTCGTTACACTACATTCCTTGAGGATGTTTTCTCTCTTTGTGGTTTCATTATTTTATAGCTGCCTAAAACACTTACTCGGTCGCCACTTTGGTCAAAGTGAAACTATCAACTTCTTCCTACAACATTTGATTTTAACAACCAAACCATCTGACAACCAATCAAAAATGATTAATTCAGCCATGCGATAAATACATCAACCATTTAAGTTTGTTACGTGATAAGCGTGGTTACCGAAATCATGGACGGTTGATTTAAATAATTGATTGTCAAATCATGTATTTTGTCTTAACTAAGTATTTAGGGTTCCACGCTTTTTTTTCTCAAATAGCAATTTACTTCCTTTCCAAATGAGATGAACAGAGCGAGGTCATTAGGTTTTAATAATGGCAGTTAAAAGCCAAAAATCTTTTTTAATAAAGGGGAATTGTGGTTGTAGTTCATTTTGGCATTTATGGATATTTAATTTAGTCTTTGTATTAAATTACCAAACTTTTAACGAGTTAAAAAATTTAAAAGAAAATTAATTGATGGCAACAAAAGGATTTGCATTCCAGTAAATACATTTTGAATATATTTTAAAATGTATTTAATACATATATGAATGAATAAACCCTTAATGTGTTGTTAAAATTATAAGTACATCTACATTTTTATGCCCATATCGAGCAAAACCAGCAGTATGTTTGCGAAATGTCCGAGTGGCTGAATAGGGAGCATATGGAGAGGTGGAATACGTTGGCACTGCCATTACTGGAAAGGTAATGTAAATGAAAAATGGGGTGAGGGTAACTAAAGTGAGGAGAAAGTGTGAGGGAAGCCTCAGTACGGTGATGGGGCCGCTATTGCTAGCAATCCTTAATCCGTCTACGGAATCTTTTGCGAAGAATAAAGAACCATCCACCTTATTTTTAATGGTATATATATATATATATATATATATATATATATATATATATATAATATATATTGTTACATATGGGAATATGATAAGGAAATTGATTACTTAATCAAAGGCTAATTTAGCCTTTTAGCCTATAAGTAAATTGTTCACTGAAAACAATCACGTGAATGCCACAATGACGGTTCCTCTTTTCGTTTGTGGAGGACGATTTCATAAATTCTTAAGTACTCTACATGAATTTAAAAAACATATGCATGTTAAATACCAACGTGATTTAGGAATAAGACACGAGTGCAATTGTCTATTTAATTCTAAATAATTTCGGATAAGGAGTACCATATGCAGGTTGCTCAAACTAGAAGAAAAAGAGATAAATTTAAAAATTACATTCATGAAACAAAAGCGTAGCCATGAAAATTGATTCTGTTCAAGGGGCATTGAAATGAAATGTCACAAATAAATTACACTTTTGTATAAAACGGGAAAACTCCGTTAGAGTTTGATTGTTCACTTGTCAGATTACTTATTGCTGACATGCTAGTCATTCTTAATCATATGAAAGAATTATAGAAGGAATTAATTAGCAAGTTGAAGTAGAAAGCTAAGTAAATCTTTCGCCTGGTAGCTTCGCGCGGCAACGGGGTATCACAGGCCGAAAAGAGAATTTATCGTACAAAATATATTAGTTATATGCAGTTAAAAAAAGATAAATTTTATATGAAGTTAATCTTTATATATTGCCGAATAAGGTAGCATAAAATTATGTTGGTTAAGATATGGGATGGATGTATTTATTAAAAAAGTAACATTTCGAGCGAAAAGCGCCAAATGAAACGAGGAGAGAGAACCACCCTCGTAGGGGTGAGTTTAGTGCATCTCAAGGCTTGTTAAACGAATGTGCTCACATAAAATTTGTGCTTAGAATTCCTAACATCAAATAGGAATTGGTTCACACAAAATTTAAACGAAGTTAGACTAAATTCCTTTCTGAAATTTAACTTAAATGCGTACAGAAAGAATGGTGTGTGGCTAAAAAATTAAAGTTAAATTGTTCCCTTAAGTTTGAGTAAATCACTCTTGAAGCGAATGAATTGGCTTTAAATAACTCAAACGCAAAATAGTATTTCTTTAAAATTTAACGGAAGAAAACGGAGACACTCCATGTTACTCTTCGCGTCTGTAAAGACTCAAAAATAGTATATCCTACACTTCTCCGTCTAGAAAACGGACTGAGTTCGTTACATTCGGTATGTATGTAATAAAAAAGTTATACGGTATTATAGTGTAAAATTAGAAGAACCCAATTCAGAAGGGGATATTTACCACTGTCAAAAAAGAAGTAGGTAACCAATGTAATGAAGGTATGCCTTAGACATATTATAATACGAGAGTATACATAGTTAAAATGGTCAATTAACCAGTTAGGATTCAAATGATTCTATAAAAAAATATTATGCATCTAGCAAAGACGGTCCAAAAGACGGGGTAGAGAAATCAATTACTCTAAAGATAAATTGTAGTATGTATGGGTCCATTCATTTTAAATGGTCTTGCGTATTAGAGTTACGGCTGTATTCAGTTAAATAACTACCAATTGTAGATTAAAATTTTTTAACAGTCATATTTAAATTGTTTGTGCATTTTACTTAATTGTCTTATTATTATTAAGTCTTCACTAAACAAATATTCATCACTGTCAAAAATTTCATTTTTGCATTGCAAGTTGTTTAGTTTTAAAAGCTTTGACGAATACATTATTTTTGTAAAACGCTTTTCAATTATTCCCCAATTTGGTTTGACAGAGAACTAAAATTATATAACAGGTTATGTAACAATATACAAATCCTGATTAAGGGCCATACAGAGAGGGAAGAGGAAAAGGCGGTAGAAACAATTAAGGAAAATTCAAAATACTTCTACAGCTATGCAAAAAGGAAAACAAAAACACGCGCCATTATCGGGTTCTTAAGGAAAGGAAATAATGAATTAACTGGCAATATAAAAGAAATAACTGAAACATTGAGAGCCCAGTATGAATCAGTCTTCAGTACCCCAAAAAGTGACAAAACCAGTGGCGGAATGTCACTGAGGCTATTGAGGCTGAAGCCTCAGGCACCCATGCTTGAGGGCCCCCCCCAATCAACTGAGTTTCGATGATATAATTCGAGATTTCGCAAACTTCTTTGATTAAATATGACAGATTACGCAAACTGACAAATTCCCTGTTTTATTTTGTTTTATAGGCCCTAAAGTAAAGTTTGTTCAATACTGTTTGGTTTTGGCAAACGGCAAAATACACTGTGTTAAGGTTCTTTTAAGTTTGTTTCTCAACTAGCCTGAGCACCGTACATATAATTCGTGTAAATGTACTATGTACTGTACATGTACATGTATTTTTAATAAAAAGCTATAGAAAAGGGCCCCCACATTCTTCATTGCCCCGTGGCCCAGAGGTGTCTTAATCCACCCCTGGACAAAGCGCGTCTAGGAGAATTTGTCTAAAACAATTCGTCTAAAATACAATTTGTCTAAATCAATTTTTCTAAAACAATTTGTCTAAAATAGTTTGTCTAAAATCAATTTGTCTAATAACAATTTGTCTAAAATACAATTTGTCTAAAAATAATTTGTCTAAAATACAATTTGTCTAAACAAACAATTTAATATAATATGGCATACAAATTGTTGCCTGATGTACAATGCTATTTATTACTTGCCACGCCCCATCTTAAAAGGTTACCTCTTGTGCGGAATAGTACATCGAAATAGTTTGTCTAAAATAGTTTGTCTAAAAATAATTTGTCTAAAATACAATTTGACTAATAACTGAAGATAACTAGAAATGCATTTGTCTGCTTGATAAATTTGGAGTGAGGATGAAAAGATTGAAAATGGGTTGATTTTATTTCATAATATACCTAACCTAACCTAACCTAACCTAACCGGGTTATGGGTTCCGGGATAACTGATTTCGATGTACTATTCCGCACAAGAGGTAACCTTTTAAGATGGGGCGTGGCAAGTAATAAATAGCATTGTACATCAGGCAACAATTTGTATGCCATATTATATTAAATTGTTTGTTTAGACAAATTGTCTTTTAGACAAATTATTTTTAGACAAATTGTATTTTAGACAAATTGTTATTAGACAAATTGATTTTAGGCAAACTATTTTAGACAAATTGTTTTAGACAAATTGATTTAGTCAAATTGTATTTTAGACGAATTGTTTTAGACAAACTCGCCTGATTCGGGACAAAGCCATACCGGGTATTTTCCGTTTCATGTACTGTTTCCGATTTTGTTGAAAATAGGATGTGTAATGTAGAGTTCTACGCTGATTTTAAAAATGTAAGTCTTTTCTTGGAGAAATGAGCGGTTCAAAAGTTAGGTTAGATTGGTTAACTGAATGCCCGGTTAGGTTAACTGAATGCCCGGTTAGGTCAACTGAATGCCCGGTTAGGTCAGCTGAATGCCCGGTTAGGTTAAATGAATACCCGGTTAGGTTAAATGAATATCCGGTTACGTCAACTGTATGCCCTTGACGATTGGTTAGGTTAAGTTGTGATATTTTCGTTAAAACTAACGAAAATATCACGACTTAACCTAACCAATCATGAAGGGCGTACAGTCGACCTAACCGGGCATTCAGTTGACCTAACTGGGCATTCATTTGACCTAATCGGGCATTCATTTGACCTAACTGGGCATTCAGTTAACCTAACCGGGTATTTAGTTGACCTAACCGGGCATTCAATTAACTTAACCAGACAGAAAAATAAGGGTCGAAATCTATTCACACAAATACTTAGTGACATAAGTAAATATTACTAAAGAATACAATAACTCTTGTCATAGTTTTTGACCTAATATAAACTTACAATAACAAACATAACTTTTTAACCGCTCATTTCTCCAAACAAAGACGTACATTTTTGAAATCAGCGTAAAAGTCTACATTATATTTCTTATTTTCAACAAAATCGAAAAGAGTACATGAAACAGAAAAGATCCGCGATACCTGACATACTGTAGATGCATTCTTTGAAGAGAAATTGAAAGAAGATTGTATAACAGATATTGATTTTACCTCACAAGACGTAGTACGAGCTATAGGGCAAATGAAATCACAAATGAAATTCAGCTGCAGGTCCGGACAAATGGAACGCATTATTGATTAAAAACTGTAACGATGAAATAGCTACACCCTTATACTAGATATGGAGAAGATCCCTAGGCAATGGGGAAATACCAAGCTTCGTGTAAAGAGAAATCATTGTCCCTATGTCCCTATATACAGGGGTTTCAGGAGGAAAGGTCAATACTTCGGGAGGTGATAGTATCGGTCATTGTGAGAAAAAAGTTCATATGAACATGCGTCTAAATCTGAATGGTTACGGAGACAGAGCTGTTTGAATCTACAAATACAAAAGCATTGTTAATGGTAATCAAGAAAGAGAAACCAATTACTGTTTCTAACATTTAATGTTTAAACATTGGCATTTTGAATGGTATCAGATACAGAAATGACAAATTTGTTACAGTTTACAATACGTTTTCGAAAATGCCACCGTCAACCTCAATGTACTTTGCAACTCGTGTGCGAAGATCGCGTGTTGTTCGTCTGAGTTGATCTTGACGTTCCTTTATGCGGGCAGCAGCATCCAAAATGCGCGCGAGCAATTCGTCTCGTGTACCCACCTTTCTTTTGTAAACTTGACTTTTCATCCACCCCCACAAACAATAATCTAACGGGGAGAGGTAAGGAGACCTTGGTGGCCATTGACTGGGACCACCGCGGCCGATCCATCGACCAGGGAAAGTTTGATTTAGGCATTGCATCACCAGACGGGTAGAATGTGGAGGAGCTCCGTCATGCTGAAAGTACATACCAGCGCGTGTAGCCAAAGGAACATCCTCCACTAGTCCTGGCAATTCATTTTGTAGAAATTCTAGGTAACTTTGTCCTGTAAGATGATTCTCTAAAGTAACAGGGCCAATCAGCTGATCATCGATGATACCGCACCACACATTGGCAGAGAAGCGATGTTGAAAATTTGTTTCCACAGTGGCATTTGGATTTTCGTCTCTACCGATGAGAGTTACGATTGTTGTTGATACCGTCATGGGTGAAAGTAGCTTCATCGGTGAACAGTATTAATCGAAGCAATCGGCGATTAGCATTTACCCAGTGACAAAATTGCAGTCGCATGGCAGCGTCTCCTGGTTGAAGGTGTTGTACACGCTGTACATGATATGGATGCAAGCCTTCCTCACGTAATGTTCGCCATACTCTTGTGTGTGGTACACCGAGACGTGTAGAAATTCTTCGTGAGCTAGTAGTAGGACTACGCTCTACCAACTGAAGAATGTTTTCCACTTCATCCACATCTTGTTGACATTCACGTTCAGATGAAACATGAGCGCTGGGAAGTGTACCAATCTCACGCAGTGTGTTGAAAACCCGGGTAAACACTCTTCGATCCGGAATTCTGCGGTTCGGAAAACGTCGACGGTATTCTATAGCAGCAGCTGTTGCACTTCCATCGCAAAAACCGTAGCCATACACCATATCTGCATATTCGGCATGTGTGAAGGTGTGTGGCATTCTTAACACTGCTTCAAACACCAAACAATGTCACTCACAACAGTCAGCTGTCGATTGGCTTATGTTAGATGCTTACATTACAGCTTACATGGTTCAAGGTTATAGGGGAGGGAAGGGGGAGGAAGAGCTGCTCGCGCATCAGATTGAAACAGCTCTATCTTCGTAACCATTGAGAATTAGACACATGTTCATATGAACTTTTTTTCTCACAATGACCGATACTATCACCTGAATATTGACCTTTCCTCCTGAAACACCCTGTATATAAAGGAGGGGATAGATCTCAAGCAAAGAACTATAGACCAGTGTCATTGACGTTTCACCTCACTAAAGTATTTGTAAGAATAATTAGAGAGAAAATCTATGACTTCTTGGAGACACTGGAAAGATTCAACGAAAATTAGCACGGATTCCGATCAGGAAGATGAAGTCTATCACAACTTATAGAGTACTATAACAATATCCAGATGCACTTGAAGGCAATGAAAACTATGATGTCATATACTCGGATTTTGCTAAAGCTTTCGACAAGGGCGATCATGGTATAATAGCAATAAAATGAAGCATATGGGAATAACAGGCAAAGTGGGGATATGGATCAACAACTTCCTCAGAGAACGACTACAGGTCGTCAAAATTCAAGGTCTATTATCATCAGAATCGGAAGTTTGCAGCTCAGTACCACACGATACAGTACTAGCCCCACTTCTATTCATTATCATGCTAACAGAAATACAGTAGACAGTGAAGTAAACAGCGACAATATAGTAACATCCTTTGCAGACGATACAAAGATCAGAAAAATCAGCGAGGCCTTGCAGAGGGATACGAACAAAATATACAAATGGTCAGAAAACAACAACATGACACTTAACTACTTAACAGTGAGAAATTTCAGCTCTTGAGATAGGGTAGAAATGAGGAACTTAAACAGAGTGCATATAGCCAGATAGCCAGGAAATTCAGAGAAGCACGAAAGCGATCGATTTGGGGGTTATAATGACCAATGATGCGAAATTCTAGACACAAAATCAGATAACAATAAACAAAGCAAAAAGAGTCGCGGGAGAGGTACTAAGAATGTTCAAAAGAAGGAACCAGGGTGAAGGGACCGTGCTGAAAATACTGATCATTGCAAAACTTGAATGCTGCTCAGTCTTGACGTCCCCATATATAACGAAAGAAACTAATAAACTAAAAAAGACTCAGAGACATTTCACAGCTAAGATTGATGGCTGCAAAGAACTCAACTACTGTGAAAGACTACATAAACTAAATCTGTACTCCTTGGAAAAAAGAAGAGAGATATACCATAATCTACATATGGAAAATGATCGAAAAACTGATACCATGCCTCAAAGTAAACTCAATTACCATCCAAACAACGCTGGAAAATAGGAAAGGCAGAATGTGTAGTGATTCCAACTTAAAATCCTGACAAGGGACCCTTCTTGTCAGAGGGTCAAGACTTTTTAACCAGCTTCCAAAGGACCTCAGAAACGTTACAGGGGTCAGAGTTGAAGTCTTCAAAAGATTAGATGCCTGACTCAGGATGGCACGAGATGAGCCGGGTGTACCTCGTTATGTGCTGTGGATAGCACCAGAGAGCAACACGCTCCTCCACCAAGCCAGGCCTAGAGGCGGGGGCCACCAACTTGATCTTGTGAAGACAAACCAACACACGGAACTGCAACGAGGTTATATATATTATATATATATGCGATTGTACTGGTGTTGGGCATTTTTTAATTTTTGAGTGTATAGTTTTGTAAAATTACGGCTTACCCGCACAAAATAACTTTTGTGCAGTAGTATAGCCGTTAAATGTTAGAGTGCAAGTTGGAATTGCATAATGTTGCGTAATGTTGGAAGAGTGCCAACCCCCACCCCTTTTGTTGGAAGAGTGCCAACCCCTTTTGTTGGAAGAGTGCCACCCCACCCCCTTTGTTGCAAGGCACCCCGCCCCTTTGTTGCAAGGCACCCCACCCCCTTTGTTGCCAACCCCAAAATGGTGTTGCAAGGGGTACGCAACTTGGAGTTATCCCCCAAGCTGTTCCCCCCAAAGGGGAGTGCGAACCTTTGTTGCCAACCCCAAAATGGGATTGCAAGAGGTATGCAACTTGGAGGGGGAGTTCTCCCCCAAGCTGAACCCCCCAAAGGGGTATACCTAACCTAAGGGGCATCTTTGGGGGAGAAGGGGACACCTCACCCCCCAAAGGAGCAGAAAGAGATAAAAGTAGAGAGGAAGAGGAGAGGACCCAGAGGTCCTTGCTCGGCTGATTGCCAATCTCATATGACTCCATCGTCCGACCCCCACCCTCTTATAGGGCACTAATCAGCCAGTTGGCTTATCCAGCCATTGCCTTAGGGCATCATCAGCCATTGCCATCCAGTGCCTCAGGATGTCATCGTCTCAGAACACCAACAGCCAAGTGCCACATTGCGCTAAAAGGATCCGGGCACGCATCCTACTCTAGAACAGCACTGTTGCTGGGGTCCTGCAACTCACCCAAGCGCCAGTGCCTTCCGGGTGAATCATATATTAATTACCCAGTTGGATTAGAACCCCGAATTGTCAAATAACAATTTAAATATCCCGAAATCCGATACCAAACAATTATATAATCAATCAATACGAAGCATTGTTGCAAAGCACAAAACTCGCACGTAATAGAGCCAGATGTCACAGTGACCGTGCCTACTAGTGATATATATATATATAAAACTGGAACCGGGGTCGCACCCCGGCCCGGACTCGGACCGGTTGCTGGAAGCCCTGCGCCTCAACCAAGCGTGGTGGAGAGGTTGGGCTGAGGAAGTAGATTTGTATTATTTATTATAATTTATTTAAATTCATTATTTCTTTATTTTCTTTCCTCATTCCTCCATCATAAATTATTGTAATTTGAAGTTCTCTAGGAAAAGTTATTAATATCGTTTAACAAATTTATTTGTTTGTTCATAAGATAAACTAAGTCACAAATTTTCTTCATAATACGCAAATTTATCATTAAACTATAACGTGAAATGCGTTAATACGATTTTAAAACAAATTAGAAACTAAATTATGGCTATCTTATTAATTTTTCCTCTTTTAGACAATTATTGTACATCAATATAAATTTGCAGGATGCATTGAGTAATTCTGGTATTTGCACAAGGTTGGCTCTCTCCATTCCCCAATTCGTACAACAAATAAAGAAAAAAGATTTCAGTTCAAAAAGTAGACTATCCCAGCGTTAAAAATGCACAAATATATAAACACGTTCATAAGCATTACGTGAATATTTTCCAGCAGAATAAATTATTTTTTAAAAATATAAATAAAGGCGTGAAAAGAAAAAACATATATATATATGTACAGAGAGAGAGAGAGCGAGCGACACACACACACACACACACACACAAAACCAACGCCCCACAGACAGGACTTGTTACTCAGAGTATCCTAAGAATATAAATTGGTATTTATTCTATTTTTAAAACCATTTTAGTCCTATCACACAATACGTGGAACGATTTGGCGCTTTTCAGGGCAGAGATCGTGTACCTTCCACAACAAATGAACTGTATGGCTGGTTGGGTCGCGACACACATTCAATACAACACAGAAAAATAGAAAAATGTTCTAAAATTAATTTATGGCAGGGCGGTACAGAACAATACAAAAATCTGGAATTTTATAAATATATCTCATCTGAGCGGCTAAAAACGTGACCTTCCCGAAAATAGACAAACATAGCGTGGCTTCTCTTAAATTTTGTTTTTTCACCGAGATGGGAACACAATAGAATCGTATATGTCGACACTGTCCAAACAATACATATATATATATATATATATATATATATATATATATATATATATATATATACACTCGCGGTTTACCCACATGTACAATTTAATTCAGTTTTCTGAAGAACTGAGACGAATTGTTAACATTTGTAGAAAAGCCTTCGGCAATGGGAAAAGGCACGTTTTATATCGGCAAATGCGGATAAGGCTTTGTTCAACCCTGCAAAGGTCCACTTTTCGCGGATACTAATTGTAGTATTGTCTGCGAAGCAGACAAAGGACCTTCAGGACAATAGAAATATGCAGGTGTCTCTGAACGCAAATCTAAATAAAAAACTTTTCGAAATTCAGGAATACGTGAATGAACAGGATTTACCAACAAGCGGGTCTGATGCTCCACCCGGACTGTTGGCGACATGCCAATCACCGCACGGAATACCTACATGATTTCGTTCTCAACAAGCCTATAGCTAAACCCCGCCCACCTTTCGTGGCCTCCCCCCCAACCATTGATCGTGGAAAGGGAGCGGTGTTCACGGATTGGTCGAAAAAGCGTGAGCCGTAAACCAATAGGAAGTTAAGATTACCGCTTGTGTGTTGGTCACATAAGCACATATAAAATAGGGAGTTTCGCCGTTTAGAGCCAGTTTCTCGTGCAATTTACAGCAACACAAATCATGGACGAAATCTACGACTCTCCTGAACTGTTTTTTGAACAAGACCATTACAGTCATGCTGCTCTTTACCTGTTCAGGGCCTCAGATCGGCGCGAACTTTTAACATCCCAAGCTGTTACGGAAAATTGTGACGGGTTGCAAGAATCTACAGCCAATTCAATTGAAATGTAAGTAGCTTAAATGTATATACATATATATATAATTATGTGACCGGACTTTTAGAATATTTTCTCGTTAGTTTCCTACTACACTAGGAATAGATAGAGAAGCTTGCATGTTGTCAAGTCCATATTTCTTTTAGATTTTATTGAAATGAGTATGTAATGAATATCATCTTTGGTTACATTTTGCGGTGTCGGCTGAAGTTAATATTTACAAAATTTCGTAGGATGCAAATACTTATAGAGAGTTAGCTAAATATGTAACATCTTCCATATATATAACATTAGAAAAAGTTTGGTGACTTTGCTCTAAGATATAGTTAGTTAAAAATTATAATTTTTATTTTCTAAAGGTTTAATAGTTAAAAATATTTAAATTCTTATAAAATATGAAATGGACTACGGGGGACTTTGAACTTGATATCAACCTGTAGACAATCATTTCTTCTATACAGGGTGTTTCAGGAGGAAAGGTCAATACTTCGGGAGGTGATAGTATCGGTCATTGTGAGAAAAAAGTTAATATCAACATGTGTCTAATTCTGAATGGTTACGGAGATAGAGCTGTTTGAATCTACAAATACAAAAGCATTGTTAATGGTAATCAAGAAAGAGAAACCAATTACTGTTTCTAACATTTAATGTTTAAACATTGGCATTTTGAATGGTATCAGATACAGAAATGACAAATTTGTTACAGTTTACAATACGTTTTCGAAAATGCCACCGTCACCCTCAATGCACGTTGCAACTCTTGTGCGAATATCGCGTGTTGTTCGTCTGAGTTGAGCTTGACGTTCCTTTATGCGGGCAGCAGCATCCAAAATGCGCGCGAGCAATTCGTCTCGTGTACCCACCTTTCTTTTGTAAACTTCACTTTTCATCCAACCCCACAAAAAATAATCTAACGGAGAGAGGTCTGGAGACCTTGGTGGCCATTGAATGGGACCACCGCGGCCGATCCATCGACCAGGGAAAGTTTGATTTAGGCATTGCATCACCAGACGGGTAGAATGTGGAGGAGCTCCGTCATGCTGAAAGTACATACCAGCGCGTGTAGCCAAAGGAACATCCTCCAATATTCCTGGCAATTCGTTTTGCAGAAATTCTAGGTAACTTTGTCCTGTAAGGCGATTCTCTAAAGTAACAGGGCCAATCAGCTGATCATCGATGATACCGCACCCCACATTGGCAGAGAAGCGATGTTGAAAATTTGTTTCCACAGTGGCATTTGGATTTTCGTCTGATCACCGATGAGAGTTACGATTGTTGTTGATACCGTCATGGGTGAAAGTAGCTTCATCGGTGAACAGTATTTATCGAAGGAATCGGCGATTAGCTTTACCCAATGACAAAATTCCAGTCGCATGGCAGCGTCTCCTGGATGAAGGTGTTGTACATGCTGTACATGATATGGATGCAAGTCTTCCTCACGTAATGTTCGCCATACTCTTGTGTGTGGTACACCGACACGTGTAGAAATTCTTGGTGAGCTAGTAGTAGCACTACGCTCTACCAACTGAAGAATGTTTTCCACTTCATCCACATCTTGTTGACATTCACGTTCAGATGAAACATGAGCGCTGGGAAGTGTACCAATCTCACGCAGTGTGTTGAAAACCCTGGTAAACACTCTTCGATCCGGAATTCTGCGGTTCGGAAACCGTCGACAGTATTCTGCAACAGCAGCTGTTGCACTTCCATCGCAAAAACCGTAGACATACACCATATCTGCATATTCGGCATGTGTGAAGGTGTGTGGCATTCTTAACACTGCTTCAAACACCAAACAATGTCACTCACAACAGTCAGCTGACGATTGGCTTATGTTACATGCTTACATTACAGTTTACATGGTTCAAGGTTATAGGGGAAGGAAGGGGGAGGAAGAGCTGCGCGCGCATCAGATTCAAACAGCTATATCTCCGTAATCATTCAGAATTAGACATGTTCATATGAACTTTTTTTCTCACAATGACCGATACTATCACCTCCCGAAGTATTGACCTTTCCTCCTGAAACACCCTGTATATGGTATGAAATTCATGCATACACTATGCATATGTACTGTTCTATTAATTTATGAAGGTCAATGTTCGTAAGAACCTGAAGTTTTAGACTTTTTTCAGGCATAAATTGAAATTTGCGAGAAAATTCCCCCAATATATTTAAAGATGAATTTTTCTTGTTTATAAAATAACCTGACCTCACCTGACAAACTAAATCTCATTCATTTACTAGCATTGAAAATTAGTTTGTATTGCTTCTCGTTTAAAATTGACAGTCTAATATCCTTTTGCTCTGAGTTTTCTACAGCATAAAATTAGTCCTATGTTTTTAATTATTTATTATCTGTTTCCATCCCGATTATTTCTGCATATATATATTTTTTTTGTTTCAAAGTATGACCGCTCATGGCCACGAAAAGAAAGGTGGATAGCAGAGCGAACACAGGACGAAGACTATGAAACAGCGAGCGGAAGTGAACAATAGACGGGGAGGAGGATGGAAAAAAAAATAAAAAATCAGAGTCACAACCGGTAAAGAAGTCGGGAGCGAAGGAGGAAGGAGAACAACCCGGTTACCGAAAAGTAGGGACCTTCCGATAGAATAGCGCCAAGCCTATCACAAGGCCCGACGCTCTCCAAAAAGGGAAAATACTCTGCGCGCAGCGCAGAGTAAAGCGGACACTCCACCAGCAGGTGGGCAATTGTGAGTAAGATGTTACAATCGGGACATCGGGGCACCCGATCCCCGGCCATCAAATAGCCATGGGTCAGGTGGGTGTGGCCCGTACGGAGGCGGGCCAAAGCCACCTCCTTATGGCGCGACCGATGGAAGGAAGAGGCCCAACATCCCAATTTGGGTTTAATCTTGCAGAGTTTGTTATTTGTAGCTCTATCACAGCGACTCTGCCACCGGGAGCGCAAAAACCTACGGAAGCCAGGGATATAATCGGAAAAGGGGATGGACACGAGTGAAACCTGTAGTCGGCACGCGGAACGGGCAGCTCGATCGGCAGCCTCATTTCCAGCCACGTTAACATGTGCAGGAACCCAGCAAAATACCACCTTCTTGCCACCAGAAGTGACAAGGATATGGCACAGTAGCTGGATTCGTCGGACCAGTGGGTGGACAGGGTCAAAACACTCCAGGCCATCCAGGGCACTGCGGGAATCCGAATAGATGACAAACGACCCATCCGGATGCTCCCGCACCACCTCCAGAGCGCTCAGAATGGCAAAGAGCTCCGCCGTGAAAACGGAAGCCTCATCAGGGAGACGGGTGCATCGGGGAGCAAGGGCAAACGACTGGGGAACAGCCGCGGCCCCAACGCCACCCGACGACCTCGAGCCATCTGTGAAGACCGCAACACATGCAGAGTGACACGCTGCATGCTGAAGGAACAGAGACCGAAGTAAGGCAGAGTCAGAATCGGCCCTGCGAACGGGGCGCAACGCCCTACCGCACGCAACAGGGGTGCTCTCCCAAGGTGCAACACCCCTGAAAGAGACCGGTATAACGGATGGAGGAGGAGTGCCCATACCATCGAGGAGGGAGGTCACCGTGTCGGTGAAATACCAACCCCCATCCCGGCAGAACGCCCTCTCAACCACCTGCAACAGAGGAGAGGTGGGAAGACGGAGGATCCGGAGATAGTGCTTAGCAATGAGGAACGACCTCCGATCCTCCAAGGGAGGGATGTCGCACTCAACCTGCAGACTATCAACCGGAGAGGAGCGAAAGACGCCAGATGACGCGCAGTCCTCTAGAGAGGACCGGATCCAGTATCCGAAGGGGCGTGCGGGAGGCGGAGCCATACACCACACTCCCATAGTCTAATTTGGACTGTACCAGGGACACGTACAAACGGAGGAGTGTCCGCCTATCCGCGCCCCATGTAGTATGCGACAGATGTCCCAGCAAATCCAGGGTACGTCTCGCGGACTCGCGCAGCCGGCGAAGGTGGGGAACCCAGCTCAAACAGCTGTCGAAAACCATACCCAAGAAGCGTACTGATGGAACGAGGGCCAGAGGCTGACCCCCGAGTGTAAGGTTAAAGGCCGGGATGGCGCCGGATCCCCGTCTCCTCAACGGAAGGAAGGCCACACACGAAGTCTTCGGGGAAGACAGCGTAAGGCCCACCGACGACGCCCAGCGTTCAACCCGATTGACCGCGAGTTGGATTTGCCTCTCCACGAGGGGGGGACTCGTCCCCGCGGCATAGACAGCCAGATCATCTGCGTAGATGGAACAGCGCACCGAGGGCGGAAGTGCTCCCGGTAGCGCAGACATAACCAGATTGAAGCAGGAGACGCTCAAAACACCCCTGGGGCACCCCCTCCTCCTGAACATACAGGTCAGATAGGGCCGCCCCATTACGGACGTGGAAAGTGCGACGGCAGAGGAAGTTGCGAAGAAACGTGGGCAAAAAACCCACAAAACCAAGAGACTTCAAACGGTCCATGACAACTCCCCGACGGGTCGTGTCATAGGCCTTTTGGACGTCGAAAAAGACGGCCAGAACAAGATTCAGGCGGGAAAATGCCTCCCGTACATCATGGCCAACGAGGAAAAGGGGGTCCAGAGTACCCCGAAATCGACGAAAGCCATACTGGATCGGGGGGTATAGCCCAAGCGACTCCAGTGTAAAGGAAAGTCGGACGGCCACCATCTTTTCAAGGAGCTTGCATTAGCAGCTCGTCAAGGCAATAGGCCGATAGCTCGCCACCTCCGCCGGATCCTTCCCTGGCTTAGGTATCGGGACCACAATCGCCTCCCTCCAACGGGAAGGGAACGACCCCTCAACCCACACCCGGTTGAAAAGATCCAGCAAGAAGTGCAGGGCCATCGGGTGCAGATTCCAAATAAAGTCATACGGAATGTCATCAGGGACAGGGACGGAAGAACGACGGGTTGCCAAGGCAGCTCGAAGTTCCCGCATCGTAAAGAGACGGTTATAGGGCTCGTTCCAAGGGGGCGGGAACGTGACCTCCGATAAAGGACGATCCGCAGCTGAAGCCGAAAGGGAAACCGCAGCAAAAGCACCGGCCAGCCGATCGGCCACAGCAGCAGGATCCGAAAGGAAGCAGTCCCCGTCCCGAAGGACAGGGCGACTAGCAGGGACCGGCTTCCCTTCGATACTACGTACCTTCCGCCACACAGCAGCAGAAGGGGTAGATGAGGAAATGCCGGACACAAAAGCACGCCAAGAGGCCCGACGGGCCAACTTGAGAGTCCGGCGGGCGAAAGCCTTCGCCCGCCGCATCTCAATCAAGTGGTCCGCGCGCCGGGTGCGGTGGAAGCGGCGCGTTGCCCTCTTCCTCTCGCACACCGCCTGGTGACATGTTGGAGTCCACCACGGGAGGCTACTCGTCCGCGGGTTACCGGAAGATCGAGGAATACAGTCCTCCGCGACGCTCATCACCACCCGCTCGAAGAACTCCAAGCTCTCATCCACAGAGCCAAAGCTCAATACCGAACAGACAATGACGGAACGAGCTCTGAAAGATGGCCAGTCAGCCCGCGCAAGGCACCACCTCGGTCGAGACGAGACGCCCGGCTGCGGTCCGACCGGCTCAAGACAGACTGGGTAATGATCACTGCCATAAGAGTCCCCCAACACCTTCCACGAAAAATCGAGTAAGGCATCGAGGGACACCAAGGAGAGATCAATACAGGTAGATGAACCCGTGGGTTCGTGGAAGTAGGTATGTTCGCCGGAATTGAGGCACGCGAAGGAAAGGTCCTCCATTAAGGAGAGCAACATACCAGCAACATTAGTCGACCGGACATCTCCCCAAGCCGGGTCGCGACTGTTAAAGTCCCCGAGGAGGCGAAACGGTCCAGGCAGTTGCAACACCAACTCGCGAACCGCGTCGCGAGAAGGAGGGTCATGGGAGGAATATAAATCGAGCAGGCAGTGTACTGGCGATCTAAAAAGAGCCGCACAGCCACAGCCTGCAAGGAAGTACGAAGAGGCACACCTCGCGAGGGTAATGAATGGTGTACATAAATCGCTGCACCCCGCCGGCGTGTGCGCTCATCCGGGGTGCAAGGGAAGCCAACATAGCCAGAGAGACGAGGGAGCCCACGCGCAGCCAGGATAGTCTCCTGGAGACAAACACAGGAAGGCCGCTCGCTCTCCAGCAGGGAGGCAAGGTTCTCCCAGTTAGCTAAAAGCCCCCTACAGTTCCAATGCAAAATGGAACTGTAAGGGGAAGTGGTATTATAAAAAGCAGAGAAGGCAGAGAAATAGCCACGGACCAAGCTGAGCAGCAAACTCAACGGTTCGTAACCAGGGACGGAATCGGCTTCCCAGACTCACCCCGAACGGGGGGGGGCCACCGACCCCGCAGCTGCTTCACCCGTAGTAGAACGAGAGGTAGAAAGTGGAACAGGGCGTTCAGAGGGGGGTTCCCCTGAGGGGTGGAGAGACGACGAGACGGGCCCAGCTGAAACCCCCGACTCCCCACCAGAGGGGGGCCAGGGAGAACCAGATGCTCTAGGGCTCGTCACACCAGACAAGTGCTGACGGGGAGTGGAGGAAAGGTCCACCACAGGTGGGAGAGGTAGAACCAGGAGAGAGACCCGACCACTCTCAGCAGGAGCCGATGGGAGAGAGACCCCATGGAGAAGGGCCAGGCTCCTCTCGACCGGGTCCACCATAGGAACCGAGTCAGTAATCGAGGGTGTCATGGGGCGGTGTACCTCAATCGACACCCGGACACTAGTCGGGGCACCGAGAGGCGACAACTTACCAGCCCTTCGTATAGGAGGGGGGAGTCCCGAGCGGACCAGGAGCGGCGCGCCGCTTCCCTTCCGGTGAGGAAGGGGAAGCAGGGCGAGCAGCGGTCATGATCGGGTCTGGAGGACTCCGACTCCGACCACGGCGACGCTTCCTCCTCCCCTTCGGGACAGCACCTTCCCCACCCGAGAGACGAGTAGGCAAAGATCCAGACCCCAAGGCCGGAGAGGGAGAAGGGGCACTTCTAGGCAGGGAATCAGATGGGATGTCCGAAAGTGAGGCAGAGAGACAAGAAGGACCCGCGGCGCCAGGAGGACCACCAATCCCCGGAACTTCCAGGGGGGGCACCACTCCGGTAGGCGCCGGGGTAGCACGGGAGGGGCCAGAGGACCTGCCAGAGCCAAGGGCCGCAGCATAGGACAACCCCCGCCGCGGCTCCCGGTCACGGACCCTATCGCGCGCCTCCCGCGCACTAAGGAATTCGGTAGTCCTTAAGGACAGCACCTCGAATTCAAACTTGAAAACGGGGCAGTCCCGAGAGGAGGAAGGGTGGGCCCCCGAGCAGTTCGAGCACTGCGGGGGTTCGTGCACGGGGTAGGGTGCGCAGGCCCGCCGCAGCGGACACACAGCTTACCTTCACGGCGGCAAGCAGAGCTAACATGGTCGAACCGGTTGCAGCCAAAGCAGCGAACCGGGTCAGGCACATACGGTCGCACCGAAAACTCACACGACCGGCGATCACCCATGCCCCAGAACACCTGGGCCGGAGGCACAAGGGAGTCAAAGGTCAGGAGCAGACGAGCGGACGGTGTCAGATCACCATCCCGGCGCGACGAAAAGCGAAAGACCTTCGTCACCCCCTGGGGGGCAAGATCCTTCTGCAACTCGCCAACCGGGATTGACAGCAGATGGGAAGCGAAAATGGTGCCCTGACAGCTATTCAATTGCGGATGGGGAGTCACAGAAACTCTGCAACCCAAAACATCCTGGAAGAGACCCATCCTTCAGAGGGCGGATATCATAACGACAGGGAACTCCCACCGTCTTAAGACGCTGAAACACCCGTTCAGAGTTGCCCGGAAGGGAGCCAGCGGAATGGCGGAGAACAAGGATCCTGTCCACTGGACAGAAATTGACAACAGGGACAGGTCCATGTGAAACGGTAACCGAGTGTGGGCGAGAGAACGAGGGCCGCGAAGACCCCGCCCTACGGCCACCACGAGTCCGGCCACGAGAGCCAGACGCCGCAGAGGACGAGAGGAGGCCATACGGCTTGAAGGTCAATCCAGCGGAGGCAGAGGCCGCTGAACGACCAGAAGTAGAAGTCTTATCCAAATCCAAGGGCGGGCCAGAGTCGTCAACAAGAGGGGATTTAAGTTTTGAAATTGAACCCATAAACAATAGCTTTACAAAAAAGACAGCCTCGGACCCAAGGCAATGCACCATCCGCTGCTGCATCCTTCAAGGCGCAGGCCCAACGTCCCGGGTAGCCCGCCCCCCAACCCAACTGTCGTTTTAAAAACAGCAGATTGGCACTACGGAGATTTGTCCATTAAGGGCCCAGCAAAGACCCAATCAGGACGCAGCAGCGGTCCGGGCGCCCAGACCGTCCCCGGAGCACGGCTCAGCCACGGAGCGATGCCCCCCGGCGGGTGCACCCGATGACCCCAAGACTGCAAAATACAAACAGAGGGGGGGGATACTACAATTGACAGAGGCACAAGACCGAGTCAAGAGGAAAGGAATTCCGGTTGAAACGGGAAAAAAGGGGGAGCTAAAAGGAAAAAAAACAAAAAAAACGCAACTAGGTAACTCTTCGCCCACACCCCGCGAGGAGTTGAGGAAACCCCAACAACACACGAGGTGTACGAGCCCCCTCGGCCCGGCAAGCCGGAGTACCTAATCGAGGGGGCTGCATTATATATATATATATATGGTGTGTTTTATTTGTGCTTTTCTCGTTTTTTAATATTTATCGGAAGTTCTCCAGATTGAATTTATTTTTAACATTTGCACGCACTTGGAATTTTTTTTTTAAATATTGCCTAATTCTTTCGTAGGTTGTCAAAAATCAATTTAAAAAATGAAATGCTCATAAAATAATAAATTTTTAACATAGCGAGTACGTAGTATTGTCGTAAATATTGTCGTGGTAGAGACTGTAAGATGTAATACGAGTTTTAAATCTACAGAGAGAATATAAAGATTCCATTAGTCGACCAAAGCCTGGACCCGATATATAGCTGTTACGACTATTTTCCCCTTAAAACAACGCCGATGTTAGGGCACAAAGCGAGTTACCTGCATCCAATTTCGTGACATTTATTTTACTTGCAGGAGTGACTCCGAGTTAGAGCGTGTTATAACAACTTTTGGTGAAATGGGGGAGCCAGCCCCCATCCATCCCCGGACTCGACCTCACCATTCTGTATAGGTGCCGGTCGAGCAGCGCGCCTAGCACACCTTTACCCTTGTTATTGAGGTGGACACCATCCCTCTGGTAAATGTCCCACCTACCCGAAAATGCATCGAAGGGGTCAATAAACTTCACGCCCAGCGGAACGCACAAGTCTTGTACCCTCTCGTTGATGCCAATGACCTTACTGAGCGCGTTTATAGAGAAGGTTTATAGAATGAACATAAACAAACATATTTATTTAAGCGCCCCATTAAATAAAATTCCATTTTCTGTATTACAAATATGCAAAGAAAATGTCCTTCGCATTACTATACGCAATATCATAACATGCATATATAATCATAATTAAAATTCTGTTAGGGAAAGGTTATAATAGTCTGAATAATAATAATAGTAATAATAAAAATAATAATAGTTAAATATTTCATTTAGGGTTCTTGCCTAATTATGATGAAATGGGAAAGGGTGAAATATTCCGCGCCTGTCGTACGTAAAAATCGCTATTTTTTCACCACAGTGTGAATTCTCTAAATATCAAAAGTGGGGGATTTAAAAGTGTCGGATGTCCCTCGGGGAGGAGATATGAGAATATTTCCCCTAAAGCGTGTGCCGTACTCTATGCATGTTTTACACTACCATGTTAAATTAAGGTCGAGGAATATTCCACTCGTGTGTGTTTTACATTAGAGTGCTGAATTACAGAGGAATTAAAAGTGGAAGGTTAAGACTCGAATTAAGTTTAGTGCTAGATTAGTGCGCAGATGTTTGTGTTTTACTGTTCATGTTTTCTCGGATGCCTTGTCAGAAGTGAATCTCACACTTTGGTACTACAAGCATATATTTCAGCGTTCGGGATACATGAGCGGTTTTAAGGGATCCGTCCAGCTTTGACAATCTCGAATTAAATTTGGTGTTAAATTAAGACGCGTCTGTGTTTTCGTGTCTTAAAAGCATCGACTATCTATGTGTACTGTATCTCGAATTAAATATCACTTCCAGCTTTGACAATCTCGAATTAAATTTAGTATTGAATTAAGAGCCACCCGTGTTTCCGGGATTATGGAAAACTGATGAGTGGGTAGTTGGGAGGTAACGAAAATGGTTCACTGAGTAGGTAGGTAGTTAATCTAACAATTATTAAATTCCTTTTATGTCAATAACTGGGTGGAAGAAACCAATTGGTTGCTCACCAGAGTTATTCTCCACACTAGTATTTATATACTGTGTGGGAGGAGCGTGCTCGGTAATGGAGATACATTACCGCTCAACCAACCGAGGAATAAACCAAGACAACGCTGGTGCAAGAAGCCCCGCGAAGAGGAGAACAAAAGGAGAACGAAAACGAAGAACGGGGCGAGAGGACGTACCAGCAAAGTACGCTCTCGACAATGAGACAACCGGAGAAGGGAGAGACTCCAATAACTAAAAGTAAGTGACTAATTGAGTTTTTACACCAGACAGTTAATTACATTAAATTAAGCTGGGTCAGACAAGTTAGGCCTACATTGTGGCCTAAGACCCAGCATCAACTCATAGCTTAACAAAGGTGAAGGTAGATTGCCCTAACCTAATCTTGTGAGGAATCCTACTGTGGACCTCAATTTATCTGCCCGCTCTGGACCATTTCCGGAATCTCTAGGCTGACCCCTCTAGGCTAGACTTGATCTACTCTATAGTTAGACTGGAGATATAAGGGGTGGGTTAATTGTGGACCAATTCATACAGAGCATTTTTCGCATTGGTGGTCCGTGTGTGGGGAATTTACAAACCTTAACCTTACTTAACAAAAATTGCAGAATTAGGCTAAATGGTCTAGCCTAAGCCTAACCTGAGCAAGCCTAATTAGGTCTACAACCTAGGGCCTAACTAGGAAACATTTACATTTAAGGAGTCTCATTCTCTTATAAGCTTAGACCTGAGTGACACACAAGTACTTGGGAGGGATTAAACCAAATTTGAACGTGACTGTTTTGTCTGTGCTCTCTCTTCTCTGGTAATTTCTTCTTGTCCTCTATTTCATTACGATCCCCAGTTAAACAATTTTGACTTAGACATGGACAGTGAGGAATTGAAAAAGTTAAAAAAGAAAAGGGGGCAAAGTTGGGAGCTGTTACAAAGGCTGTGAACACTTTTAACAATATTACACAACCAGGTAAGGAAAATATAGAGAGAGTAATTATTAAATTAGAAATTAAAAAGAAGGAAATAATAGCCATTAATGAGAGTATTTCAGAGTTAGTTGAATCCGAAATGGCTGAAGAACAATTGATAGACCTTTACGCTGATGATGATGATCAGGTAAGCTCAATTGAACAGCAAATAAGGGGACTACGGTCTCGGTTGACTGACTTAACACCAAAAAAACCTAATTCTGATTTTAATCAAAGTAGGGCTAACCTTCAACAAAATTTAAGTGGCATGCAAAATCCTGAGTCACAAGAATTGAGGGCTCAGTTACCCATTTTGCTAGTACCAACATTTGAAGGGGACACGGTACAATTCCCATCTTTCATTGACAAATTTGAGAATTTAATAGGTAATAAACCTTATATTTCAACTGTTGAAAAGTTTAGTTACTTAACTAGTTCCCTTAAAGGCCCAGCCTATAACCTAATAGCCTATTTACCAGCCGTAGGGGATTCATATGAAGTAGCTATTGATCTTTTAAAACGTAATTACATTAATAAAGATATGATTGTATATGAATTATCTCAACAAATTTTTGAATTTGCACCCATAAAAGATAACCATAGTGATATGGAAATTTTTTATACAAAATTAGAAGCTATTATAGGACAACTGGTTAGCAATGAGATAGATATTAAAACTTCATCTTGGCTTATACAAAGCATAGTACTTAGGTGCCTTCCTTCGAGGGTTAAAGATAATTTAATTCTAAAGACGGGAGAAAATTATCCTAATTTAGAACAAATAAGAAAACACTTCCCCAATATCCTAATTAATTACAACTTGAGAGATTTTCCAACACATAAGACCCAGACTATGGATAAACCAAAGACTGTTCCCAGAGACCAACTAGCTACAGCCAAACAGACAAAACTTGATACTGGAGAATCAAATGTGACCAACTATAATACACGAACACCTACATTACAGAACTTTAATGTAACTGCTGCCTCAACTTACACACCACATTGCAAATTTTGTGCAAGTAATGAACACAGTAGTACTGGGTGTGACAAATATTCAGATTTTAACCAAAGGGCTAAAAGATGTGAACAGTTGAACCTGTGTAAAAAGTGTACTGGCCAGGGACATTATAAGAAAGACTGTAAATCTAGGTTAAGATTCAAGTGTAAGTTTTGTAAAAGTTTACGACATGTCTCATCAATGTGTGATTCACCAAAGTGTCCAAACAATAATACTCAAACTCAAAAGATACCTCCCCCAAACAAAGGTAATCAAGAAAATGCCACTTTCATGGGACATTCTGCTTGTTCAAACAATGTAACAAGAAACACTGAGATTCTTTTACCAACTATTACTTTGGACTTAGTGAATAGTGAGGGTAGTACCACTCCAGTGAGATGTCTTATAGACTGTTGTTCTCAACAAACATTTGTTTCAAAAAATGTAGTTAATAAATTGGGTTTGACACCAAACCCGAATGAACAAAACCTCAATATTGCGTCCTTTGTTAAGGATAACTCGGACAAAAATAGCTATAAGACAATTGACCTGGAACTACATTTAGAAAGTAAATTCAAGAAAATTGAAGCAGTTATTATTTCTAAAGTAGGACAAAACAAACTGGTTATACCCAAACTAGAACAAACCATAAATCATTTGGGAAAACACTACAAAATAGCTGATAGACATATCACTAACAACACAGTAGCTAACATTGAAATGCTAATTGGGGCAGATTATATTAATCTTATTCATAAGGGCACAGTAGAGATAGGTAATGGTATAGCTATTCAGACTCCATCAGGGATAGCCCCTTTGGGTGACCTATCAGAATACAACCTAGACCTAAACCAAAACAGTGCATGACCAACAAATACTATGTGCCTCAACTCAGTCCTACATAACACCCTGTAAGAATAGCAACACTTTGAATAATATTATCTCAACTGAGAACATTAATTCATCATTATCAAATGAAACTTTGGATGAGGCAATTCAAACTTTATGGTTGCTAGAATCTGTGGGTATACATGACACAAATCAAACTTCAGAAGATCAGTTAATGGTAGAAAGATTTGAAGACACCATTCAGTGCAAAGACAATAGTTATTTTATTGAGTTACCTTGGAAAATAAATTGTCCAACTTTAAGAGACAATCTCAAAGTAGCTAAAGGACATTTATATAAAGTAATGAAAAAACTCAAACAAGATATAATATTAAAAAGTACAGTGATGTCTTCAAAGAACAGCTACAGAAAGGCTTCATTGAAGAAGTAACAAATAACCCTTTTAAAAAAGATGGTTGTCATTATTTAACCCACAGGGGGGTTTATCGACAAGATGCCCCAACAACAAAACTCAGAGTAGTATATAACTGTAGCCTCAAAGACAGTGATAAACACAGTTTGAATGATTGCTTGATTGAGGGTCCTAATCTCATTTCTGACCTTGTGAAGATCTTACTGAGGTTCAGGTTAGATAAATATGCCGTACAAAGTGACATTTCAAAGGCATTTTTGAGAATAAATCTTAAAAATGAATATGATAAGAACCAACTTAGGTTCTTATGGTTCAAGGATCCATTTGATTTGAATAAAGGGTTCATAACCTATAGATTTAATGTTGTGTTGTTTGGAGCCAATTGCTCACCTAGCCTATTAGCATTGACAATTAGACATCATTTAAACCAGTTTAATAACTCTCTAACATTGAACTTCCTTAAGGAACATTTTTACGTAGACAATCTAATAGGCTCAACGACAACAAAATCTGAATTATCTGAAGTCTATGAACACTCTCAAAACATTATGCAACAAGGTAACTTTGAACTTAGAGAGTGGATTTCAAATGATGAGGATTTAAACAAAAAGATTTTAAAGGATAATAATGGTCTTACTGAGCCATCAGACAGAGTTAAAACTTTAGGTATGAACTGGTATTTGGATGCAACTTCTATCAGTCATGATTCAATCTGTACTAAAGGTTTTAAACTTGATGAGGAAGCAAATACTAAAAGACAAATATTATCAGAGGCTTCCAAAATTTTTGATCCTATGGGTCTATTCCTGCCTTCAACAATAAAATCAAAGATTCTCCTCCAAGAAATTTGGAGGACAAATGTTGGGTGGGATGATCCAATAACAAATGAAAATCAAAAATCTTGGAAGAAGTTAGCTACTGATTTAACAAAAGTGCAGAACATTAAAATTCAAAGGTGCTGTGGGTTTAGGGATAAGCCCCAGAGGCTTCATGTGTTTGCTGATGCAAGCACACAAGCTTATGGGTGCTGTGCGTATCTTGTAAGCCCTACAGAAAGTCATCTAATTTATGCAAAAGGGAAAGTTGCACCTCTCAAACCTACCCGAACCATACCTCAATTGGAACTATTGGCTGCTACATTAGCCATTAAAACCTTTCATTGCTTAAGGATGCTTACTATGATGTGTTCATAACTAATATCCACGTCTGGCTTGACAGTCAGATTTGTCTTGCCTGGATACGGAATGATAGCATTAATAGTAAGAATATCTTTGTAAGAAATAGGCTAAAAGAAATAGCTGACGCTAATGAAAGCCTACAAGTAAACTTTCACTATGTTCCAACTAAACAGAATCCAGCAGACTTTCTGACCAGAGGTTTATCCTACAAGTTGTTGAAGTCAAACAAAACTTGGTTTATGGGACCTAAGTGGCTCTGTAATACAGACCAATGGCTGTGGAACAAGTTAACTTGACATTAAATTTAATCTTTTCAAATGAAAAGGTTGAACCAATCACTAATTATGAAAAGTATTCTGATTTCAACAAACTTGTCAGGGTGACAGCCTACTGTTTGAGGTTTGCTCACAACTGTTTAGCTACAATTAACAAACAGCTAAATAAAAATAATCATAATTATACAGAAGTTGCAACCCAATACTGGATAGCCAAGCCCAACAAAAAGAGTACAACAAAGAGTTAGAATTCTTAACTAATGGGAAACAAACAAAAGAACCTGTACCATCAGTAGTTGTGGATCTAAACTTGTTCAGAGATGAGGAAGGCCTTCTAAGGTGTAAAGGGAGATTAGACAAATCAAAACTGTCATACAAAAGCAAAAATCCAATCCTTTTACCTAGATTTAGCTATTTGACAACATTAATAATCAGAAAAACACACAATGATGTATATCATATGGGGTACCACAGACACTAACTACATTAAGAAAAACTTATTGGATACCCAAGGGAAGGATCACTGTTAAAACAGTCCTGAGTGAGTGTGTCACATGTAGGCGTATTCATACTAGGCCCTATAGGAAACCAAATCCTCCTGCTTTGCCAGAGGAGAGAGTTACTCTCAACAGACCCTTTGAGACTGTAGGCATTGACTATACAGGAGCATTGACTGTAGGGGTGGGTGACACTGAACAAAAAATGTACATTGTACTGTTTACATGTGCTGCCTCACGAGCTGTTTATTTGGATGTTGTGGAGGACCTTACAGCAGAATCTTTTGTTGCTGTCTTTAAGAGATTCTGTGCACGACATTCAGTACCAAAGACAGTTTGGACTGACAATGCTACATATTTCAAAGCTGGTGAACAAGTCATCCACGACTTGTTAAGCAATGAAATCACACAATTGTATATACAAAATACAAACATAAAGTGGAAGTATATTCCGGTTTCCTCTCCTTGGTATGGTTCTATCTGGGAGAGGAATATACAAACAGTAAAGAATTGCTTGAAGAAAGCAATTGGCAAAAAACAGATACACTTGTTTGGGTTACTCACTCTCCTGGCTGAGATTGAGAACATCATTAACAATAGACCACTCACTTATGTGAGTGACAACATTAATGACCCAGAACCATTAACTCCAAATCATTTGATTCGGGGAGAACAAGTTAGTCTCCTGCCGGACTACAATATAGACTCTTCAGAAGACCCAAACTGGACTCAACGACATGATGAGCTCCAGACTAAGTTACAACATTTAACTAGAGTTAAAGCTCATTTCATTAAACAGTGGAAAACTGAGTACTTGATGGGTCTAAGGGAGAGACATAAACAAATGACTAAGAAGGATTGGTCTGACACAATTAAGGTAGGGGACCTTGTTCTCATACATGACAGTACTCCAAGACAATACTGGTCTCTGGCTAGAGTTTCAGAACTCAGACCAGGGGCAGACGGGGTAACAAGAGTGGTCAAATTAAGGACTTCAACGGGTGACACAACAAGAGACATTTCTCTTTTGTACCCTTTAGAGTCTGGACCCAAAACAATGGACTTTGGAGAACCTTCTCCACTGACAGTAACAACTGGAGACACTGAACTTCCAGTAACTATTCCTTTGACAGTAGGAGTGGTAACGCATCCTACTACAACATTGACAGACACAAGACCTCAGCGACAAACAGCATTAAAAGCGCGACTATTTTTACAACAAAAAATAGATGCTGGGGAATTGTAATTTTATCTTCTAACTTTCATTTTTTCTTTTCTTATGGTAAAGACCATAGACAGTTTCATCCTATGGATGTATATTTTCTCTTCTAATTAAATGCTACACCTTCTCCAAGAGAAGGTGAGGATAGGCACTGTTAATCAGATTAACAGGCATTTACAGTTAAATAGTTAGCTAGTCTACACTCAGACACAAAAATTGGTGACAATGACACCAAAATTTTTATCTCCCGGGGCCCCCAGTATATGGAAAACTGATGAGTGGGTAGTTGGGAGGTAACGAAAATGGTTCACTGAGTAGGTAGGTAGTTAATCTAACAATTATTAAATTCCTTTTATGTCAATAACTGGGTGGAAGAAACCAATTGGTTGCTCACCAGAGTTATTCTCCACACTAGTATTTATATACTGTGTGGGAGGAGCGTGCTCGGTAATGGAGATACATTACCGCTCAACCAACCGAGGAATAAACCAAGACAACGCTGGTGCAAGAAGCCCCGCGAAGAGGAGAACAAAAGGAGAACGAAAACGAAGAACGGGCGAGAGGACGTACCAGCAAAGTACGCTCTCGACAATGAGACAACCGGAGAAGGGAGAGACTCCAATAACTAAAAGTAAGTGACTAATTGAGTTTTTACACCAGACAGTTAATTACATTAAATTAAGCTGGGTCAGACAAGTTAGGCCTACATTGTGGCCTAAGACCCAGCATCAACTCATAGCTTAACAAAGGTGAAGGTAGATTGCCCTAACCTAATCTTGTGAGGAATCCTACTGTGGACCTCAATTTATCTGCCCGCTCTGGACCATTTCCGGAATCTCTAGGCTGACCCCTCTAGGCTAGACTTGATCTACTCTATAGTTAGACTGGAGATATAAGGGGTGGGTTAATTGTGGACCAATTCATACAGAGCATTTTTCGCAGGATAGTTATCAGTAGCATGTGCGTTTTAATTGTTCTTTATACGTACGTACAAGGAAATAACTGTGTACGATTAAGCCATATACGACTGGCTGCGCCATGGTAGTGACCCTCTACATATTTGCACTCTCTCCTGGCTGACAGATGACTGCCTCTACATTCTTTTACATTAATATATATATGTATACACTATGCCAAGACGATTACGCCTTCTAAGCCAACTGGCTGTGGTGTTAAAGCCGCCCAGGATGGCTGGCCAAGACCCCATTATGCATCGGGACATGCCAACGTGGACAGTTTCTCCTCTCTTTATTACATTAATGTGTGTATATATATATATATATATATATATATATATATATATATATATATATATATATATGTATACACTACGCCAAGACGATTGGCTAATTACGTCTTCTAAGCAACTGGCTGTGATGCTAAAGCCGTCCAGGATGGCCTGTCAAACACCCCATTATGCCATCGAGAACAACTTCTCTTCTCTCTCCTCTCTTTATTAACCTTCTTAGGTTAGGATACCCCTTTGGGGGACTACCCCGCTTCCCTCTTCATGCATATCCCCTTGGGGGGTCTAACCCCCTTCCCCTGTTGCATACCCTCCTCCCTCAACATTATTGGTCATGTTGCATTCAATTGATTTGCACTCTATACTACTGTTGCATACCCCACTCTCCCACCTTGGAGGGTTTAAACCCCCCTTCCTCAACATTATTGATCATGTTGCATTCAATTGATTTGGACCGTACATTTTTTCGGAGATACTACTCAGGCCGTGAGGGAAGAGTCGAGGAAAAGGAATTTCCGATTTGCTGCTACACATTCCAATTTCTGTTATTACTCATGTTCTTTTAAATTAGTTAATTGTTAGAGGTCGTTTAGTTTTATGTTTTACGTAATCGTGTAAGCGAAACTACATGCATATTTCTTTTGTTTTAGTCATATTTTGACACAATGCTTCAAGGTTAATTTTGGGCACTTATATTTAAGCCCTTAATTTTGAGGAATGAGCAATGTTCTGCCCATAGGTTAAAACAAAGAAATGTATCCATTTCGTCAAGGGAAAACAAATGAATTTAAAGATGACAAAAACTAACAAGGAATTTGGCCATCAGAATTTAAAGTTTTCTGAAAAACGTAGCGAACATACAGTACATGAATTTCTTTATGGGTTTATGGGACTCTATGGGTTTCGGACGGTACTATATTCGATAGCGGAGTCCGAGTGCTTCCTTGCATGAAAAATGAGGGGGGTGGGAAGTACCCCCTAAAACTTGCATATATTACTAGTGATTGAAATAAAAAATTCAGCTCTCCTCACCCGTTTGAAAGGACCAAAACTTAACATGCGCTATGCCCCCCACCTACTCCAACTCTTTAAAAGGGACAAAAATATAAAAAATATATAATTTTTCAGCCTCGCAACCCACTTTGGATCCTCAGGGAATCCCCGAGACTACGGCATCTTCTCTTACACGTAAGAAAAGGAAAAATAATAAAAAAGAAACAGCCTCACCCCCTTTGGGGGACCCTCCTAGACTACGCCACCCACCTGATAAGAGCAACATTGATGGGTATGAAAAAATAAAAAAATAAATGTCAACCTTCCTCCCCTTTTGGGGGACACTCCAAGTAAACGCTATCCTGATAGACGGGTATTAGAAAAATAAAAATTTATTTTCTATCCCCCTTTGGAGTTTCGCCCTTCCCCTATCCCTTCTCCTCACTCAAGCCCAGCACACTACTGATCTAAACCTAAAGAAATGTAAATATGTTCTGGTAGTTTAGTAGGTTACTCGATTTCTTACTGTACTTAGTGAGTAATCTGAAATAAAGATATCTAGACCAGTGGTTTTTGAGTACGGGTCGCGACCCAGTACTGGTCGCGAAATATTAATCACTGGGTCATTCTGTGCAAAAATCTTTCTAGAAAACAGTTATTTTAAATTAATATAAAATATTTACACAAAACAATCTAATCTTTTTTATTTACTCTATACTGCATTTAAAATGTTTTTGAATTAACTTCGATGTCTAGTTATTACTTGAAGTGAAGTGGTTAAAGCTACGTAGTATGTATTGTCCTTTATTATGATTTTATGAAAACACTAATCAGAAAATACTACTTGTTTTGGGTCACAGGGATAAGTGTTTTTCTTCCACTGGGTCGCGAAGAAAAAAGTGTGAAAAACACTGATCTAGACCACGTTTCATTTTCTGTGTTCTTGGTGTACCAAATATATGTAAAAGAAATTATTATTATTATTATTATTATTACTATTATTATTATTATTATTAAGAATTATTTTTATAAACTGAAAGGAAAAATAGCAGCTACAGTTTGGCTAAAAACTGAACTATTACCTTTGGTAAAAATTTTCGAATTACAGTAGTTTAACTGGATTACCTCTTCAGCCGGAGGAACATAAGGACAATCGGTTCCGAAAGTGTCGCCCATTATTTCCTGTTCAACAGCTTCACCTTGAACCACGAACGCATTGAACCCACTTCCGATTAAAATGGACGCTAAGAGAATGGAAGATTCAATCACAGATGCACTCTGCGTCTCCATAGTCTTCGCTGGTGATCGGACTTTTTGGGGCTGTAAATATACGATGGTTTGCACAGTATAGGTTTTATGTCTTAAAAATCTTTAGTCCTACACTAAATGTTGGAAATGAATCTAAATTTATAAACCAAATCATCTCTTGCTTTAAAGCACCTTTCGTTGTAAGAGCCAGTATACAAATGAAATAAAGCATGGACACCTCGATCACCCGACTTAACACATTTAGATTTTTATCTGTGATAGTACATGACAAACCCAGAGATCTGACAGAACTCCGTCAAAGAATCAGAGGTTATTGGATCCATTCCTTCTTACTTATTTCCTAATGAAGTTTGGGCATCGAATACGCACTGTAGCAACAAGTAATGCTCATCATGAGGGTGTGTTCTGTACTTGGAGAATTTGGGAATGTGAACACTATATATATTTTATATATATTGATTAATAAGAAAAATATAACCAGTTATTATTGCACTGGTGCAATAATAACTGGCCAAAGTGTTGAAGAAATAATGGTATTATTTCTCCAACACTTCTTACTTTGCTAACAGTAAAATTGCTATGCACAGTAATTAATGCTGCATACTGTATTATGTGCATCTACAATGTCAAATTAATTTCATTACATACCTTTAATAATTACACGTAAGAAAGTAGTTTAACATAGGGTTTCATGGTATGATTAGGATTTTGAATATAGCATACTTTCTTGTTCCTGACTGTTCTTAACTACTAAAAATGTATGACTTGAAAATACTATGTTACATATCCTCTAGTAAAGAATTTTCAAAAGGAGACCGTGGGAAGTACTCAGAAGAATAGCCGCATTTGGGCAGAGGAATTTGGGATGCTTTGAAACTTGCCCCTGGAAGGGCCTCTGAAGGCCTTCGCCTCCGTTATAAGGGGCCCCTTCCATAAGTTCCTCACCCCATTTATGAGGTCCCACCGTCCTTAATGAAGGGCATTTGTCCCTTCAGGGCACCTTGCGGGGCCCTCTCCTCCTTGGAATTTTTTTTTTAAATCCTCCTCGCGTTCCTCGCCTTCCTTTAGAAGACTTCATTGTCTTTCATGAGAGAGGTTTAAAACAAAAACAAACAAATATTTGAGTACGAAAAAAGGCACTTTTTACGCAGCGTTCCTACGCGTTCCGTCGTGTTCATGGCCCCGTTAGTTTTAGCTGCAGGGGGAGCAACATTTTCACATATCAGACTGATATTCTGTATGTATATATATAATATATATATATATATATGTGGAAATTATTTCACGAAAGTAACGTGAAAAATAGTTATGATGAATAAAACCACGAAGGAAAGGAAACACAGAGTGGTGCTCAAGCGCTTTCGTCTAATGACATCCTCAGGAACACTGAAGAAAATAAAGAGTTCAAGACTATATATACACGTTAAAAAATATATTATATATATATAATAAATATGGAAATAAAAATTGTGGGAGGAGCATACAAATTTGTCAATAAAACTATCAATTTTAGCACTTTGCCCGAATTCAACACAAGCTCAAATAGATTGTTTCCAACCAATTTTAAAGATAATGCCTGAATGATATATAGGTCACAAAAAAAATAAAAAATAAAAATAAATTGAAAAATAAAAATTGTAAGAGGAGCATACAAATTTATAAGGGAAAATTACCAAAGTTTTAACAATCTGCCCTTCTTGTCTAAATCCATTCTGAACGAATTCAAAACAACGGAATCGAGTTGAAAAAGACCTTTGCTCCTGCTAAAGTTATTTGTAAGTTGGATAATAGCAGACTCAAGAATATTTCTATTAACAATGTTGCTAGAGTGAAACAAAACTGAAGCATTATTCCAATCAATACAGTGGGATAACTCTGAAAAAAGGACAAAAAGGGCACTGAACGACTGTCCCGTTCTAACGGAATATTGATGCTGTTTTACACGCGTGGGCAAATCCTTTCCTGTCTGACCAATGTAAAAGGAATCACATTGTTTACAACCAATTTTATACATAATGACTGAATTATTGGTAGGGGTAATTTTTACTGATATTTTTCACAATATTGTTATTTGAAAATACTACATTAATATCCAAAAGTTTAAGTACATTAGCAATGCCTAAAAAGCCCGGGAAAATTGGAAGTACTAAAATATTCTTTGACAAAGTGCGAGTGTTATTATTCACACGATAAAAGGTTCGTTTTGCCTTGTTAAGACAAGATTCCATAAAAGCAGGTGGGTAGCACAGATCACTTCCAATACCGTTGATTTTTTCCAATTCGGCATCGATGTATTCCGGACTGGCGATCCTAAGAGCGCGGAGAAACATTGAAGAAAATATGGCCTTCTTAATGGGGGTGTCATGTCCAGAGTAAAAGTGTACGTAGGACATATTGTTTGTTTTAATCAGAGAGATACTAAACTTAAAACCTGGGATTTCCCTATGTACACGTACATCCAAAAACGGGATTGAGTCGTCTTGTTCCATTTCTAAAGTAAACTTAATGGAGGGGACTTGATCATTTAATTGAAGGAGGAAGTAATCCAGGTCACGATTCATGGGCCAGATACACAAAATATCGTCGACATATCGCAACCATGGGATGCCAACCCCCAGGATTCTCGGAATGTAAGTAATTTCGAAAAACTCCATATAAATATTGAAGAGGAGGGGCGACAAGGGGTTGCCCATGGCTATTGAAAGTGAATTTACAGTCTTTGATGCAAAGCTTAATAAGTTCCAAAACGATGTGTGCAGGTAGTGGCAGGTCGTACTTATGTAATTCTCGGGAGAGAAAGTGAAGCATATCGTCAATCGGCACTTTTGTAAACAGTGAACAAACGTCAAAACTGATCAATCTATCGTTGGTTTCACTGCGTACATTATTCAATTTTTCAGTAAGATCCATGAATTTTTTTACATGTGAATCAGAGATAGTTCCGAGAATGGGGGCCAAGACTTTGACAAGCCATTTGGAGAGTTTATAGGTAATAGAGCCCACCAAGCTAATAATAGGGCGCATAGGGTTGCCAGGTTTGTGGGTTTTAATAAGACCGTAAAGGTAGGGAAGAGAAGGTGAAGTGGACATGAAAAGCGGAATTAAGTCCTTATGATCTTTGAGAATGCGTTTCAAGCCACTATTGGATGATTTAATGACGTCATCCTGCGGGTTCTTCCTAAGTTTTCTGTATGTGGCGGGGTCCTGGAACAGCTCGTTCAGCTTTCTAATGTAGTCCACTTTATCCATAATAACTATGGTGTTAGCCTTGTCTGCTTTAGTAATATGGAGCTCACCATCTTTTTGTAATTGTGAGAGGCTATTGCGAAAACGTTTAGGAAAGTTATCTTCGTAAGTACCATTCGCAGCACTATAGACAAGGCCTTTAACTATGTTAACCAAAAACTGAGGAAGATTACACTGTTTTTCAAAACAAGCAAGACTATAACAAATTTGTAACACCGAAGGTTTATTAACAATAAAAAAGGACATATCAAATCGAAGGGCACTTTTTGCATCGTCACTAATGTTTTTCGAAGAAAGGTTCAAAACACATTTTGAACTTGCTTTTTTACTCCACTGACAATTTCGAATGAGACTTTTAATTTTGCGATCGAAAATGTTAGGAAGTGAAGAAGTTCTCCGACGCAACTCGTTGTAAATTTCATCAAACAAAGGTTGGATCCGCGGTTGGGAAATAACGGTCACAAAATTACGTTTGGCAATGCGTAAATTTTTTAAGGCGGACCACACATTTTGTCTGGTGACTTCAATATATTTCTTTAAAATTAATCTGCTGAAGTTGTTGAACGGATGGTCGTCAATTTGTCTGAGGCGAATCGGAAGGAGGGACTTGGGAAGGACCTGCTCCTCTAGACAATTAGTAAGAAACTTTCGTCGGATACGAATTGCATGCCCCTTCATTAATGTAGAAGAAAGCACGGACACAAACGGAGAAAAGAGAGGGAATAGCAAGCCGAAGGAACGCGTGGTGTTCATTATATGAAAATTGTTTCACGAAAGTAACACGTGACCGTTATTCCCCAACCGTGGATCCAACCTTTGTTTGATGAAAATTACAACGAGTTGCGTCGGAGAACTACTTCACTTCCTAACATTTTGGATCGCAAAATTAAAAGTCTCATTCGAAATAGTCAGTGGAGTAAAAAAGCAAGCTCAAAATGTGTTTTGAACCTTTCTTCAAACAACATTAGTGACGTTGCAAAAAGTGCCTTTGGATTTGGTATGTCCTTTTATTATTGTTAAAAAACCTTCGGCTTTACAAATTTGTTATAGTCTTGCTTGTTTTGAAAAACAGTGTAATCTTCCTCAGTTTTTGGTTGACATAGTTAAAGGCCTTGTCTATAGTGCTGCGAATAGTACTTACGAACATAACTTTCCTAAACGTTTTCGCAATAGCCTCTCACAATTAAAAAAAGATGGTGAGCTCCATATTACTAAAGCAGACAAGGCTAACACCATAGTTATTATGGACAAAGTGGATTACATTAGAAAGATGAGCGAGATGCTCCAGGACCCCGCCACATATAGAAAACTTAGGAAGAACCCGCAGGATGACGTCATCAAATCATTCAATAGTGGCTTGAAACGCATTCTCAAAGATCATAAGGACTTAATTCCGCTTTTCATGTCCCCTCCACCTTCTCTTCCCTACCTTTACGGTCTTATTAAAACCCACAAACCTGGCAACCCTATGCGCCTTATTATTAGCTCGGTGGGCTCTATTATCTATAAACTCTCCAAATGGCTTGCCAAAGTCTTGGCCCCCATTCTCGGAACTATCTCTGATTCACATGTAAAAAAATTCATGGATCTTACTGAAAAATTGAATAATGTACGCAGTGAAACCAACGATAGATTGATCAGTTTTGACGTTTGTTCATTGTTTACAAAAGTGCCGATTGACGATATGCTTCACTTTCTCTCTCGAGAATTACATTAGTACGACCTGCCACTACTTGCACACATCGTTTTGGAACTTATTAAGCTTTGCATCAAAGACTGTAAATTCACTTTCAATAGCCATGGGCAACCCCTTGTCGCCCCTCCTCTCCAATATTTATATGGAGTTTTTCGAAATTACTTACATTCCGAGAATCCTGGGGGTTGGCATCCCATGGTTGCGGTACGTCGACGATATTTTGTGTATCTGGCCCATGAATCGTGACCTGGATGACTTCTTCCTTCAGTTAAATGATGAAGTCCCCTCCATTAAGTTTACTTTAGAAGTGGAACAAGACAACTCAATCCCGTTTTTGGATGTGCGTGTACATAGGGAAAGCCCAGGTTTTAAGTTTAGTATCTATCGGAAAAAACAAACAATTTGTCCTACGTACACTTTTACTCTGGACATGACCCCCATTAAGAAGGCCATATTTTCTTCAATGTTTCTCCGCGCTCTTAGGATCGCTATTCTGGAATACATCGATGACGAATTGGAAAAAATCAACGATATTGGAAGTGATCTGTGCTGACCACCTGCTTTTATGGAATCTTGTCTTAACAAGGCAAAACGAACCTTCTATCGTGTGAATAATAACACTCGCACTTTGTCAAAGAATATTTTAGTGCTTCCATTTTTCCCGGGCTTTTAGGCATTGCTAACGTACTTAAAATTTTGGATATTAGTGTAGTATTTTCATATAACAATATTATGAAAAATATCAGTAAAAATTACCCGTACCAATAATTCAGGCATTATGTATAAAATTGGTTGTAAACAATGTGATTCCTTTTACATTGGTCAGACGGGAAAGGATTTGCCCACGCGTGTAAAACAGCATCAATATTCCGTTAGAACGGGACAGTCGTCCAGTGCCCTTTTTGTCCATTTGTCAGAGTTATCCCACTGTATTGATTAGAATAATACTTCAGTTTTGTTTCACTCTAGCAACATTGTTAATAGAAATATTCTTGAGTCTGCTATTATCCAACTTACATATAACTTTAACATAAGCAAAGGTCTTTCTGAACTCGATCTCGTTGTTTTGAATTCGTTCAGAAGGATTTAGACAAGAAGGACAGAGTGCTAAAACTTTGGTAATTTTCCCTTATAAATTTGTATGCTCCTCTTACAATTTTTATTTTTCAATTTATTTTTATTTTTTATTTTTTTGTGACCTATATATCATTCAGGCATTATCTATAAAATTGGTTGTAAACAATCCATTTAATCTTGTGTTGAATTCGGGCAAAGTGCTAAAATTGGTAGTTTTCCTGACAAATTTGTATGCTCCTCCCACAATTTTTATTTCTATATTTATTAATATATATATATATATATATATATATATATTTTTGTAACCTGTACTAGTTTTGAACGCTTTATTTACTTCAGTGTTCCTGAGGATGTCATTAGACGAAAGCGCTTGAGCACCACTCTGTGTTTCCTTTCCTTCGTGGTTTTATTCATCACATATATATATATACATATATGTATATATATATATTATATATATATATATATATATACGTACTTTACAAGTAAAAACTAAATAGCAAAGTCGCCTCATGACAACAGAGTTTGACACTCAATTTTGAACCTTATATCCTCGAACAATAGAATTGAAAACTTAAAATAAGTAACTCATGCATTAAAAAAGTTTAAAAGTCAGAAATAGACTCATACGAGAGTATGTATGGATCTCAAAAAATACAAGAAATTGCGTTGTATTCTCGAAGCGTATTATTATTATTAATATCACATTGCCTCTTCGAGTGTAATTCCATCGCACCGTTTTCGTATGTTAACTAATCCGAACATCACAAAAACCAAATCAGGTTAAACACATTTTAAACCAAAAACAATTTCTTTCTTTAATATCTGTATTATGAAAAATAAAATAAAGGATTATTATTTTAATTTAAATAAAGTAATTTCTCTCTTTTTTAAGGGAAACTGACTTATTTTCATCAGATCTGAAGCTCAAACACAAACTTTTTATAGATTCATAACACATGATTAATTGTTTATTTACTTTTAAATATGTAGTTTTCTGTTATTTACATCGATATATAAATTTCTTCTGGTATATGAACTAATAATTTTACTGCACATCAAATATTGTTATAAAATTGTGTGTTTAAAGAAATTTCTTTTAAAAGTTAAAGTCGAACGCTTTAGCAAAGTCTGTACATAGTACATCATTGCCTCCATTACTTTCAAGTGCATCAATAATGTTAGTGTAGTGTTCCATTAGTTGTGATAGGCATGATCTGCCTGACCGAAACCCATGTTGGTTATCATTGAATTTTTTCTGTTTCCAAAAAGTCATAGATTTTCTGTCTAACTATTCTTTCAAATATTTTAGTGAGACGAGATGTAAGCGACACTGGCCTATAGTTTTTGGCCTCTGATTGATCTCCTCCTTTATATATTGGGACTATGTTATATTTATATATATATATATATATATATATATATGTTACAGTCAAAGTGTGTAACCAACTATTTCGCGTAATGGCTGAAACTTTTGGGCATTTCGCGAAATAACTAAAATCTTCAGCCATTACGCGAAATGGTTGAAATTAACCCTTGGTCATTTCGTGAATGGCTAAAATGACTTTTGTCATGAATTCATAGAAATAACAAACATCACAAAAAAATTGGAAACCTTTATTTAACTAACTAAATCTACTTAAACATATATACATCCACAGGTCTGTTCAAATAAGTGAGAAACACTCTTCAAATACACAATTGAATATTTGAACACACTTGAATTTGAATTTTCAAAATAGAGGTTTTCAAATACTAACCGGGCCTTCAATGTTATTCCAATGTCAGCCACTGAAGGCCCGGTTAGGTCAACTGTATGCCCTTGACAATTGTGTAGGTTAAGTCGTGCTATTTTCGTCAAAACTAACGAAAATAACGCAACTTAACCTAACCAATTTTCAAGGGCATACAGTTGACCTCACCGGGCATACAGTTCACCTAACTGAGCATACAGTTGACGTAACTGGGCAAATGATCTTGTACGAAATGACCAAGGTGGAATTTCAGCCATTTCGCGTAATGGTTGAAGATTTTAGTCATTTCGCGAAATGACCTGGTGAAACAGCCATTTCGCGAAATGACTAAAAGGTTTCAGCCATTACGCGAAATGGCTGGTTACACACTTTGACTGTGACATATATATATATATAATATTATCATTCCCCAAGTCATTCCCCAGTCAAAGTTTTATACCTAAAAGGAATCATGCAAGAAACCGGAGCAGACTTGGCATGCCTCACGGAAACTCATCTAAAGGACTGCCAGGCGAACTGTGAAAACTGTGAGTCCTGTGTTGACACAAAAGAAATACAAATTGACAACTATAACATCTTCTGAGCCGACAGAACAGTGAGACGTAAAGGAGGATGTGCTATTTACATACGCGAAAGGCATATGGCAAAAATGCCTATAAGCACCTCAAACAGCTACGTAGAATGTGTAGCAGCAAAAGTTGAAAAATTAAATATGGTACTAATTGTAATGTACAGATCCCAAACACGCCAACCTCAAAATTTTCAGATTCCATTGCAGAGGTAAGAAACTGGATAAAAGATCTACACTCTCCAACCCCAAATATTTTTCTCTGTGGTGATTTTAATTTCCCATTCATGAAATATAAATGGATAGGAAAAAATGTATGTATACACCAGGACAAGGGGGGCACACGGGAAGACCAGGAGCAGGTAAAAATGCTACTAGCTCTAGCTGATGAATTTATGTTAAAGCAAGAAGTAACAGTAAACACAAGAAAAAACAACTGCCTAGATTTGGTATTTACAAAGAACAGCAACCTAATTGATAATGTAGAAATATCCCCAACTATAATATCGCACCACAACATCATTGAAATAACAACCAATATAAAAACAAGAGGAAAGGGAAAAACACGAACAACAAAAAGAAGCAAATTCGAAATTTTTAATTTTCACTCCAAAGCTACAAACTTTGAAGATGTTGCATCCAGTATGGAAGTAATAGATTGGAAAACAATTTTCGAGGCCAAGACAACGGAAGAGATGCTAATGACTTTAGAGGAGAAGACGTTAGAAATTGTGGAAAGACATGTCTCAAAAATACAACATAGAGGAAAGAGAAGAAGGTTCGAAAGACAAAAGAGGTCAATGTTCCGAAAGAGAAAAAGAGTGAGTGCAAAATTAAGTAACTGTAAAGATAACAACATAGAAATATATTAAATGATAAAGTGCAGAGTATCGATGACGTCATAGAGGAACTAATTGAGAAGCATAAAGAAAAAGAAGACGACGCTATAGAAGCGATAAAGGTTAACTCAAAGTACTACTATAATTTTGCAAAAAGTCGAAAAACCATGCGACTATAGGACCTTTGAAAAACAAGAACAGTGCTTTATCTGATGATCTAACAGAAGTATCTAAAATATTAAGAACTCAGTACGAATTATCTTTCAGTATCCCAAAAACTGACAAATTCATATGCGATAGAAACGCGTTCTTTGAAGAAGAACTACAAGGGGAAAGTATAACGGACTTCGACTTTACGACAGATGATATTATACAAGCTATAGGGAAACTAAAAGCACACTCAGCGGCAGGACAGGACAAATGGAATGCCACACTGATCAAAACCTGTAAGAATGCAATCGCTGAGCCCCTATATTAGATATGGAGACGATCATTAGACACGGGAGAAATACAGGGCATCCTGAAGAGCGCGAACATAGTCCAAATATATAAAGGAGTAGATCGATCTGAGACCAAAATCTATAGGCCAGTGTCGCTTACATCTCATCTCACTAAAATATTTGAAAGAAGAGTTAGACAGAAAATCTGACTTTTTAGAAACTCAAAAAAAAATTCAATGATAACCAACATGATCTTCCGTCAGTCAGATCATGCCTATCACAACGAATGGAACACTACAACAACATTATTGATGCACTTGAAAGTAATGAAAACTATGGTGTAATATACACTGACTTTGCCACAGCGTTCGAGAAGTGTGACCATGGAATCATAATACATAAACTGAAGTACATGGGAATAACCGGAAAAGTAGGGAAATGGATATAAAATTTCCTTAGTGAACGGCGGAAAGTCGTTACAGGAAACAGTATTAGCTCCACTACTCTTCATAATCATGCTAACTGACATGGATGAGGAATTACCAGACAGAGCACAGTAACATCCTTTGCGGATGACACAAAGATCAGTAGAAAAATAAGAAACCCAGAAAACATAGGATCTCTACAAACCAACATAAACAGAATCTACAAGTGGACGGAAGACAACAATATGAAGTTTAACACCGAGAAATTTCAGCTGTTACGGTACGGAAAAACAGAAGACCTAAAATCCATGGAATATTATACGCCAATTGGACAGCAAATTCAGAGAAATTCTAGAGCAAAAGATTTAAGGGTTGTAATGACTGATGATGCGAAACTTTAAACATAAAACAAAATAGCTGTAAACAGAGCAAAGAGAATAACGGGGCAGATATTGAGAACCTTTAAAAGAAGGGATAGGAATGTCATGATTCCTCTACTGAAAACACTGATCATACCCAAATTGGAATACTGCTCGGTCCTAAAATGCCCATATAAAAAAGAAGATATTAGAGAGCTAGAAGGGATTTAGATAAGCTTCAGAGCCAAGATCAATGGGTGCAAAGAACTAAATTACTGGGAAAGGTTAGGCGAACTGAACGTATATTCACTGGAAAGAAGAAGAGAAAGATACACCATTATTTTCACGTGGAAAATAATGGAGAAACTAGTCCCTAATCTTACTCTGAACCCTGTAATTCCACAAACAACGGTGGAAAGTAGATAAAGAAGACTGTGTCGTGTTCTAGAATTAAAGGCGCGACAAGGAACATCTTAACCCTGAAAGAAAATAGTTTTATTGTGAGACGACCAAAACTGTTTAATGAGCTGCCCAAAGGCCTAAGGAACATGAATGTTGTTGCAGTAGATATCTTCAAAAGATGATTAGACGCCTGGCTCAGAACAATCCCCGATGAGCCGGGCGTACCTGGCTATGTGAGGTGGAGAGCGCAAGAATCCAACTCACTACTTCACCAGGCCAACTGGAGAGGAGGGGCGACAAGCTTAACCTTAGTGAAATGAGGAATCATCGCGCGGAACCTTTGAAAGGTTGAAAGGTTGAAAGGTATGTATGTATATAAAATTCAGAGGCGTTTTTATAAGGTAGGCAGGGTAGGCTTTGCCTGACCATTAATTTTGTCAAACTTTAGAAGTATAAATGTATCAATATAAATTAGTGCAATTAGAAAAAATCTGTTGGTTGCGCCCTCTTAATCCAATATCATATGATTTCTTGTTTGCATATTAGTTACTACAACCTAAAATGCCTTTCCTACCTTGAATGTATAATATAAATTCAACTAGTGTGGCGGATTTGATATATGCCATTTTTAATACGGAGTAAATGTACATATAGTCAGCGCGCGGACTTTCCTACTAAACGATACATTTTGCACGCTTACGCTCACTATCAAGCCATCCCGTATGAAGAAATATGAGAACCTACGATATGGGGCGGGATTAAAGGAAATAGATTGATAGGCGAATGGTGTATGACGTCACAAGGGATGGGGGTAGATAGAAAAATAAAGTACACTATAAGTAATGAAAAATTGCAGTGCATTGGAATCTCAACTGCGGTAAGTACCCTTATATACATACATAGTTATAATTATATACCTTTATTGAAATTATATATACTGGGTGATCCAGATAAATGGGACCCATAAAAAAAAGCCAAATATTCTTAATATTTAATTCCTTTCATAAAAACTATATATCATTCGAAAGAGTAGAGTTACAAGTTTATTATGAAATATTTATTTTTTTAAAATGACTCCTTTCAAATGTGCTCCATTAGTTGCCAAGCATTCCAGTGTTCTCGCTTGTAAGTTCTGCATCACTTTTGCAAGAGTGTGCGGTGGTATGGCCTGTATCTCATTTGTGATGGCGGCCTTCAATTCTTGCAAGGTCGTTGGGTTATTTCTGTAGACCCTGCTCTTTAAATATCCCCAGATATAATCTAAGGGAGAAAAATCCGGAGACCTTGCGGGCCATTCAACGTCTCCAAATCTTGAGATTAACTCGCCTGGAAACGTTTGACGCAAAACTGACATGCAGTTCCTCGTGGTATGGCAGGTAGCTCCGTCTTGTTGGAACCAGTGGTTTTCTAGACAAAGATCTCTAATTTAGGAATAAGGAAATCGGTCAACATTTTTTCGTAGCGATCACCATTTACAGTGACCGTGTTTCCGGTGGAATCCTCGAAAAAGTACGGCCCTATGATCTGAGATGCAGTAAGACCACACCAAACAGTTACACGCTGACTATGCAACGGGACTTCGGTAATATTCAGTGGATTTTCTGTTGCCCAGAAACGACAATTTTGTTTGTTTACAGTTCCATTCAAGTGAAAATGGGCTTCGTCTGACATAATCAAAGTTGCTAGAAAATTGGTGGTGTCATTTACCTTCTGTTGGATCCATTGACAGAATTGTCGTCTTCGTGCGAAATCTCCATCGTTTAGTTGTTGCACTGTTTGAATTTTATATGGAAAGAGCATTAAATTTTGCTTGAATATACGGTGTGTTGTTCCATATCCAACTCCTAACAGCTGAGAAGCACGTCTGATGCTTATGTTAGGATTATCCTGTACAATTTCATGAGTTCTGTTAATGATCTCGTCTATCCTTGCTGTGCGCACTCTTCCAGTTGGGTTTCTTTTTCCAATGCTGCCAGTTAGGGAAAAATTTCTGACACACCGACGGATTACTTTTTGAAGGTGATTTTGACATCTGAAAATTTGTCTTGAAAGATCTTTGAGCTGAAACTACACTTCTTCCATGCTCATAATATTGCTCAGTTATGAAACGCAGCTGTTCCACAGTCCATGCAGTCATCTTGAAGGGTTAGTTTTAACTAACACTTTTATTTTGTTTTGTATCTTATCTTGTCTTGTATTGTCAAAACCTATACAATCCTGTACAAACTTGTAACTATCCTCTTTCGAATGATGCGTATGATTTTATAAAAGGACTTATACTTTAAGAGTTACAGGGGTTTCTTTTGGGTCCCATTTCTCTGGATATAATATTCTGCCTACCCAATGCACGAGTCCAAGAACCGTCCAAGAACACACACACACACACACATATATATATATATATGTATGTATGTAGAAAAGTGTTTCTACGAGAAAATAAATTTATGTTAAAATTTAAAAGATATCATTCTGTTTGTATAAATTAACATATTAATCCTTTAAAAGATATTATTCTGTTCAACTAAATTAAAATATGATTCCGTTACATTTTTAATGTTTGTATAGATTGCCTCAAGCGCAGATTCTCTGCACCTTTTCGATAAGCCTAACGATGCTCTCCACAGTTGTCACATCTATAATCTTAACAGAGATTTCCTAAAATTCTAAATGTTCTTTTCGACTAGTATAAAACTACAATTGTATAAATTCTTTTGCTAATATCCAATTATACCAATTCTCTCGTTAATATCATTATTAGAGTAAGATTTTGCAAGTTTAATAGTCTTCTGTAAAACGTGGCACCACTGGGTTTTCTCAAGGAGGAAATGAACACGCCTTGAGGGAGTCATGCCTCAGCTTCGAGAGGTAGGGAGTGAGAGTCTCGCCTCGGCCTCGAGTGGGTGTGAGTGTTCCGCCCTTGGGCGGGGCAGTTTTGGCTGGACCCCTCAGCTTATTTTGATGTAAGCATTTGCCCGTTAATAACTATTCTCTAAACCAAGTGTTGTGTTAAGGGTGTTTATTAGTGATTTCAACTTTAAGAAATAAAGGACTGACAAAGGAAAACTCGTCATTTTATATCCTTCCAACGGAGAACAGCATTCCCTTCTCTCAACGGACTGAGAGAGAGCGGACGCCATCAACCGAGGGTGTAAATTGTTGTCTTCGAAATTCGCAGTCAGAATAAAATAATTAAACGGTATAAACTTCCTTGTGGGTGCGAGGAAGCGACATACTGAGACTACCTTTAACGGATAACATCATATCCGACATTGGCAGACCTATACCAGGATTCAAAGAAGAAATCATTCACCCACCATTTTGCGACACTGTCGCCGAGGAGCAGAATTTGAAAGCCTATGAGCAGAACCCCGCTACAAGGACATCAACGCATCCGAAACGAACGTCGGATTTCAGTGGAATCACGCACTTGTTTAGAGAGAAGATTATAACGGAAATTAATATATGGGCACGCGGAGAGGAATTTTACGAATTTAATTTCTCTTGGAACGTCTATGCGACGCATAGCAGTGACGTAAATTTCTACAACGAAGAGTAGAAAAATTTTCGAAAAATTGGAGAAGATTTTCAAAGACTTTGGTTATCAACGAAAAACGGACGACCCGCATTGGAATTGATTACGAAAAGTGGACGTCTATGCGACGCATAGCATTGGCTTAAATTTCTACAACGAAGAGTAGAAAATTTTCGAAAAAATTGGAGAAGATTTTCAAAGACTTTGATTGTCAACGAAAAACGGACGAACCGCATTGGAATTGATTATGAAAATTGGACGTCTATGCGACGCATAGCAGTGGCGTAAATTTCTACAACGAAGAGTGGAGGACTCAGAAACGAAGACAGAAGTTAGGCGTGTTCGATTCGGTGTGCGCATCTCGGTTGGAAAACGGCTTCGCCTTCATGGATCGCAGAGAGTCGAACGCATTTGACTCTGTCTCTGCAACGAATAGAGGAAAGAAAACGAAAGAAAACGGAAACAGACGTTCTCTCAAGACGAGACGGAGAAAACCGAAAACAAACGTGTTTTTAAGACGGAATAAAAGGAAATCAGGTTGCTTTTGACAAGTAAGGTTAACACTTGTATCAAGAAATAAATTAAGTACGTGAAAAAGAGAAGTGTATCCCAGTGTTAACGTGTCGGATTGAAAATTTGTTTTTCATTATTATTCTTCTTTGTGTTGTTAGAAGATTTTGTGCGTTTGCATGCAGTGTTTTACAAATAATTAAATTTCAGCATGTTTATTGGTTGTAAACAGTTCACTGTTCGTTTGAGTTAAAAACGATTTTTTGGTTGTCGGTGTTTACAATCAATTGAATTCAATTTTTCTTTCTTCTTTTGGGGTTTTTGTGGTAAGAGGGAAAAATTGACTGGTTTGTTTTTATATGCAGTAATTGGTTATTTAAATATATAAGGATTTATATATTTTATTGTTCGTAATGAAACGATTTCTGCAAAGTATACGGTAAATTTCTGGAATTTGGAAAAAAATATTTAAAGTGAATATTTAAATTTTTTTTAATTTAAATTGTCCCACATTGGGTTAAGAAAATGGAATTTTGGATTTTCTTTCCTTTTTCTCTTGCTCTTTCGCGTCGGTGCGCGAACTTTTCATTTTTGTTTTTAAGTGGAATTTTGCGTTGGAGCGCAAATAGTTTTTTTTTTTGTGCTTTTGGTGCTCTTCCAATATGTGCTCTACCTTAAAATTTACATTCCAATACGTGATCTACCTTAGATTACACTGGTATGCATCAATTTTGCTGTCAAGGGTTTTGTACGTGATTCTTATAGAGGTTTTCCTCCTGATTTCGAATCTGCAATCCGTTTTTCTCAATCAGCTCAGGTTATCCGGCTATGGCCTCATAAGTAAAATAGAATTTTTCGTGATTTTGTCAAAGCGGAATTGGAACAGTAACATCTATCATCACTTGTTTCACTTGTATAATATCTTTTTTTACTTTTCAGGCATATAGATAAAATATTTCATAATGAATAGAGCGTGTAAAAATGATCCCAATAGGTTCTGCTACATATTTGGGACGGTTACCATGCCAAATAACCAGTCCCAAATCACTAAATTTGTGAAGACAATGTATAGAGCATACTTTGGAATTAAGCTAGGTGACCAGGACAAAAATTTCGCCCCTCATATGTCCCGAAGGGACAATATGAATGAAAAAGAAAGAAAATATACAGACTCCATCGACCTATTTCATATCTTACAGACCGCAGCCTTCCCTCACGAGCCGCCACTGTCTGAATGCTTCTTCTATTTCATATGCAAGTTTTGTATCCATGTTTCTGTGTTTCTATTTTCAGGAGTTAACAAGAAGAATAAACACATTGTTGTATACCCTGACATTCCTTCTGCTATGAGACCTGTACCCCATGGTCCTGGAATTCCAATACCCGACCCACCTCAAACCCTGGACTTCGATGATTCTGATGATGAATCAATGACCAATGCCAATGACCAGTCCCAGTCGTATATACCTCAAAATACCGCTTCAAATGAGCCGAGGCCTCTCAACCAGGCCGAACTTAATGATCTTACCAGGGATTTAGGACTTTCCAAATTAGCTGCCGAGATCTTGGGCTCACGACTTCGAGAGGACAACTTGCTGGCTCCGGGAACAACATTCTCCTGGTATAGGAAACGAGAGGAAGAATTCCGCAAGTTTTTTGCAGTGCACGAAAATACCTCTTCCTTAGTGTACTGCTGCAATGTTGAGGGGCTAATCGAATCCTTGGGCCTGCCATATAACGCATCAGAATGGAGGCTATTTATAGACTCGTCTAAACGAAGTTTGAAAGCAGTACTTCTCAACATTGGGAATAGGGATGCATCAGTCCCTGTAGCACATTCCGTACAACTTACTGAGAGCTACAACATGAAAATTTTACTGGATGCTCTCGTATACGACCAACATAACTGGAGGATCTGTGGAGATTTGAAGGTAATACTAATATCATAAGTAAACTATTGCTATTGACTATGTTGTTTTTCCAAAGGTTATTTGAGAGCGTATAAGAACACTTAACTTCCCCACAGAAGTGATACAGTCCAATGCATAGATTTTTTTATCTGATAGAACAAATTCTCTAAATTCTTTAAATATTTTCATTTTTTTCAGATTGTGGCATTTGTATTGGGAATGCAAGGGGGATACACGAAATACCCATGTTTCCTCTGCAAATGGGATAGCCGAGCGGATGAGAAGCACTATGCACAGCGTGAATGGGCATCCAGAGAGAATTTTGAACCTGGGTCGCATAATGTCGTTTCAGTGCCCCTTGTACCACCAACAAAAAATTTTGCTCCCACCACTTCATATTAAGCTGGGCTTGATGAAAATTTCATCAAATCAATGAATAAGGAGGGTTCAGCATTCCGATATCTCAAGAGTAAATTTCCTCATATATCTGATGCTAAACTAAATGCTGGGGTTTTTGATGGTCCTCAAATTCGAACTTTGATCAAGGATACTCAGTTCGAAAACGCAATGACTCCAACTGAGAAGAATGCCTGACAGGCATTCAAATCAGTTGTCACTGATTTTCTTGGCAAGCGTAGAAGTCCAGAATACGAGTCCGTTGTCGAAAACTTGATGGAAGCTTTCAAAGCTCATGGGTCGCGCATGTCCATAAAAATGCACTTTTTGTGGTCCCACTTGGACTATTTTCCTGAAAATTGCGGGGATTATAGTGAGGAACAGGGTGAACGATTTCACCAAGATATCAAAATAATGGAAGAGAGGTACCAGGGAAACTGGGATATCAATATGCTGGCGGACTATTGCTGGTGTTTGAAGCGAGACGTGCCCGAAGAAAAACACAGACGGAAAGCCAAAAAAACTTAATTCCTTCCTCAATAAACTTTTTTCCACATTCATTGTATGAATAAAAGTATTTATTCACACAATGTTTTCATTTTTCACGAGTGTTCTTATAATATTACTCGTATCTACAGTGTTTAAGCTAAAAAAATCAATAAATTTGGGGATAAAATTGGACTTATAATAAATGGCCAATAGAGAAAAACCCTGACCTGATTGAGGAAAACCAATGTCATTTTCGAATTCAGCATGGTCGAATTATATAATATGAGTTGAAAAAACCCTCACAGCAGACAAAAACATTTCATATGCATACCAGTGTTATTCGGATTAGCAGCAGCTACGTTAGTTAGCCTTATAAGGCTAACTAACGAAAATATCACGACTTAACCTAACCAATCGTCAAGGGCATATAGTTGACCTAACGATTGGTTAGGTTAAGTCATGATATTTTCGTTAGTTAGCCTTATAAGGCTAGTTTCACGGTAGAGCACGTATTGGAATATGGTAGATCACAGTTTCGCGGTAGAGCACATATTGGAAGAGCACCGTGCTTTTTTGGGTTTAAATTAGAATGAATTAGTACATTTCGAGTAATGTATCGAAATCGACATGCAAGGTTTGCATCTTCGTTGGAATGATTTTATTGTTTGTTTAAACCAAAAATAGCTAATCTCAAGCTTAAGTTTTTTCCGCTTAAATTCTGTTGTATATACGGTATTAGGGATAAGTATTTTTTGTTTCGCTTCGTCTTCCTCGTTTGGAAGTCCATTTTTCTTGTCGTTTTCGAAGAAAAATGGATAGATGTAATTAACGGACGAGTAATACCCCTAAAGTTCCAATTTTTATGTGGACGAATGGGCAACATGGTACCCCCATACGTGGACGAATGGTTGTACGCATTAGAGGGATATTATGTTCATTATAACGTTTTGCGGTGATATCGCAAAGATTCACTTCTTAGACGATGAAGACGGAAGCGCCCTATGAAGTGACTGTCCCAGAAATCACGAGGGAAGTTCTCGATGAGAGACATTTTCCAGGGGAAGAGGTCTGTGACGAGATCGTCACAGATGAAGGACATAATGCAAGCTCGGCTTATGACCTCGACGAATTCGGGAAAAAGAAAATTTGCCACACTTTTCCTTCCCACCAAAGAGAGTGTTGCATCTCTGCATCGCTCTACGGGACAATTTTCATTCGATTCTGTTCTTTCTAATCAGAAGGTTCGGAAATCGAAACTGGAGCCATCTGCCACTTTGATTTCGCTCCAAAAAGACCGAATACACGAAACGAATAACAGTAATCATAACGTCGGTTTATCCCATTTACAAATTTTTTTTTACCGTATTTCCAGTTCAAGTGCTACCATACGTACCCCCTATACCCGTTTAGGCTATACCCGTGCATTCATGCACTACGTACTAAATTATTGAAAGACGCTCGAGACGTGGTATGATTGATGTCGGAGGCAATTAGCCACCAACGCGTACATCCAGAAACTTGAGCAGTGTTCATACGTAACCTTTCAAATTTCATACTTTCCAAGTTATAGAGTTTAGTCAATTCCAAAGTTAAAAGAAAAAGGGTTCTCAAAAACGACATTATAACCTTGCAGAATTCGTATCCATTTCACTTAAGTACTTTGTCCAATAGCTCATTGAAATCCATTTCTCTAAAATTTTGTTCTTAAAGTTCGATAAGAAAAACTCGCGTATGATTCAAAAGTGTATGCATACGGTGAAGTTAGACCAGTGTAAAAAAAAAAAGTGGATCTAAAGAAATCAGACTCCAAGTGCTCAAAGGACACACAAGTGACAGTTAATTATAAGTGGTTATTAGTGCATAAGTCTCAAAGACACGCAAGTGACAGTTAATTATAAGTGTTCATTAGTACATAAGTATTAATTTTAATGTAAAATTTAACTGATAAGTAGAGTGAATTAACTACTCAGTAAATGTATTTTGTTTAACTATTTCTTTGCCTTTATGTAACATTACATCCAACTACTTTTTCAATAATATCTTTGTCTTTATAAAACCCTACATCCAACTGCTTTTGTTTGAGAGGATTTTTGCAAACGAACCCCCGAGTACCAACTCTGGGAGGGGAGCCATGTAGAAAAGTGTTTCTACGAGAAAATAAATTTATGTTAAAATTTAAAACATATCATTCTGTTTGTATAAATTAACATATTAATCCTTTAAAAGATATTATTCTGTTCAACTAAATTAAAATATGATTCCGTTACATTTTTAATGTTTGTATAGATTGCCTCAAGCGCAGATTCTCTGCACCTTTTCGATAAGCCTAACGATGCTCTCCACAGTTGTCACATCTATAATCTTAACAGAGATTTCCTAAAATTCTAAATGTTCTTTTCGACTAGTATAAAACTACAATTGTATAAATTCTTTTGCTAATATCCAATTATACCAATTCTCTCGTTAATATCATTATTAGAGTAAGATTTTGCAAGTTTAATAGTCTTCTGTAAAACGTGGCACCACTGGGTTTTCTCAAGGAGGAAATGAACACGCCTTGAGGGAGTCATGCCTCAGCTTCGAGAGGTAGGGAGTGAGAGTCTCGCCTCGGCCTCGAGTGGGTGTGAGTGTTCCGCCCTTGGGCCGGGCAGTTTTGGCTGGACCCCTCAGCTTATTTTGATGTAAGCATTTGCCCGTTAATAACTATTCTCTAAACCAAGTGTTGTGTTAAGGGTGTTTATTAGTGATTTCAACTTTGAGAAATAAAGGACTGACAAAGGAAAACTCGTCATTTTATATCCTTCCAACGGAGAACAGCATTCCCTTCTCTCAACGGACTGAGAGAGAGCGGACGCCATCAACCGAGGGTATAAAATGTTGTCTTCGAAATTCGCAGTCAGAATAAAATAATTAAACGGTATAAACTTCCTTGTGGGTGCGAGGAAGCGACATACTGAGACTACCTTTAACGGATAACATCATATCCGACATGTATGTGTGTGTGTGTGTGTGTGTGTGTGTGTGTGTGTGCATATATATATATATATATTAGGGTGTTTCATACCTATAGGGTAAAATAAAAATGAGCTTGGAGTTTTAATCCACACGTTTCTCCGTATTCTAAAGAACAAGAAAACACGTTTGTGCACGTTTGAACCAGATCGCGCTGCATTTAGAGGTCCCCAACTTTGACGACTTTTTGTCAGTTCATTTCTCGCCTGCCTGCAGTGAAGACGGTTTTCTTCGTCACTTGAGCGGTTCGTGTTGTATAGCCTATTGGACAACTATGGAGGTAATTATATATGCTACTAATTATCTCATTTTACTGTGGTAGTGATATTTATTATTAATATTACATGAAATTAATTAGTCTGTTGCATATTGGACAACTAAGCTGGTAATTATTTATGATACTAATTAATGTAATTTTACTGCGGTATTGAAATTTATTTAATTAATGAATTGTCAAAGAGAACGTAGTGTACACGTATCAGTTTTATAAATAAAGAAAAGCAGTAACTGGGACTCGAACCAGTGTCATAGCCGTTTGGCGTCATCGCTCAAGTCGGCGTACACAGCACGCTATCCACTCCCTAGATGGTGTAGTGGATAGCGTGCTGTGTACGCCGACTTGAGCGATGCCGCCAAACGGCTATGACACTGGTTCGAGTCCCAGTTACTGCTTTTCTTTATTTAATTAATGAAATTAATTACGATGTGAAATTATTTCTGTGGAATTATTTAGTTTGTTTTCTTTTCCAGGTGTCTACCAGAGCGAAAACAGAAGTGTTTCTTATTGGCCAGACGGATGCGAACATCACATCAAGTGGCCTTCCAACTCAGTTGCAAGTACTCAAAAAGTACTTTTACCACCAAAGGGAGCAAAAATTTGGACGTACTAAATGCCTGAACCTGTGCCTGGATGCCTGTCTCATATTTTGGGAGAGAGCGAGAATCCCCATGATGCGTCGAGATTCGGCCTTGAGGAAGATGGAATCCCTTCTCAAGGAATACGACCGGCTTGTGAAGCACAAGTCACATAAAGCAGAGTCCTTCCGAGTGAAGGAGGCGATGTTCAAGGAGGCAATAGCGAAGGAGATCATGGACATTGCTCATTCACAGGCTAAGGAAATGATGAAGAATCAGGAGGACATCCACTTTCTCGACATGCAGCGTGAAGATCCAAATTCCTGCAGCATGGGCCCTGTTGACATGAAGCTTCACTATAAGGAGATTAGGAAAAGGAAGAGGCTGGACAAGATTAAGGAACAACAGGAGAAGGCCAGGAAGGAACAAGGAGCTGCAGAAGATACGGGGGCTTTAGTGATTTCAACTTCGTCAGAGACTGACTCAGATGTCGTTGACCCAACCGTGGAAGTTTTTCCATCCTCCTCCAAGGGAAATACCAAGAAGCGACGCAGGAATCTGATCTCACAGGATGTGACGACTACCTACGATCGGCTGAATATTTCGTACCGCGATTCAGCTATGTCGTACGCTGCAGCGGCTAAATCACTAGGTTTTGACTTGGATGAACTGTCCATTTCTGCCAGTACCATGTACCGCACACGCAAGGCTCTCAGGAAGGTGGCTGCTGAAAGTTATCAATCCGACGAAGTTTGTCCTGGTCAGCCTCTTGTCTTGCATTGGGACGGTAAGCTCCTACCTGACAATGAGCAATGGAAGGAGAGCGTTGACCGGATCGCCGTCCTCGTCTCTGGCGACGGCAAGGAGAAGTTGCTCGGCGTTCCTAAGGTGACGTCCGGAACCGGCGAGAAGATAGCGCGAGTTTGCTTGGATTTGGTGAAGGAACACAGGATGGAAGAGCGCGTGCGGGGACTGTCTTTCGACACGACAGCGTCGAACACCGGGATTCATATCGGGGCCTGCGTCCTGATTGAGAAAGGTCTTGGCAGAGAACTCATGTACTTCCCCTGTCGGCATCACATCTATGAAGTCATCCTCAGCTCCGTCTTCAAGCGTGCATACGGCCCTTCAAGTGGCCCCGATATACCCGTTTTCAAGAGGTTTCAGGCACAATGGAAGTTCATCGACCGGTTGGACGTGCGGCCGTACGATTTTGCTCAAGTCAATGACTCTATGAGGGAACTGAGGGAGAAGTCAGTCCTGCTGGTGAGAGGGATGGTGAGCACGTCGCATCAGCGCGATGACTACAAGGAACTGCTACAGTTGGTTCTCATCTTCCTGGGAGAAGCAAAAGTGGTGGATTTCCCTCTCAGAGCCCCTGGCGCTTACCATCACGCTCGATGGATGGCGATAGCCATCTTCTCCTTGAAAGTAATTCTACTGAAGAAGCAGTTCAAGATGTCGAGTCACGAGTTGGAAGCTCTGACAGCCGTAGGTCTCTTCGTGTCCCTCGTCTACATCCGAGGTTGGACTCGTGCTGCAACCTCAAGCAAGGCTGCCGCAGTTGATCTGGAATTTCTGCGTGACGCGGAAGCCTTTGCCATGTCGGGATATTCGTGTGTTAACGCTGCGCAAGAAGCCATGTCTCGACACCTATGGTACATCTCTGAGACTCTTATTGCCATGGCGTTCTTCGACGCAGATGTGGCAGATGAAGAAAAGGCTCAGATGGTCGTCAGTTTGGGTAAGCCCGCATCGAAAAAGGAACTCAAGCGACCCCAAGGGAAGAACGTCAGGAATCTTGCCTCGAAACACCTGGCGGAGTTCGTGACAGGAAAGACGATGGCTTTCTTCCATGCATTCGACTTGGACACAGAATTCTTGAAAAAGCCAGTTGCCGAGTGGACTGAAGTAGAGGGCTTCAAGCAAGCAGCGGCAACTGTTAACAAAATCTCTGTCGTCAACGATCGGGCCGAAAGAGCCATCGCGCTCACCAAAGAGTTCAACTGTTCTCTGGCGAAGAACGAAGAGCAGAAGCAGTATTTGCTCAAAACTGTGATGCAGCATAGGGCGAAATACCCGAATAAAACCAAGAAGGATTTCATGGACAAATGATTCGCAAGAAGTGGTTATGTTTTTTGTATCTTTGTGAAAATGTGTAGTGAAATGGTACTCGTTTGTTGAATAAAAATTCATTGACAGATTTTTGTTTAATTTTTTCCGTTTATGATCTGCCAGAGCATCAAACTGGGGACCCGTAAACTTTAAACTATTGAATTAATACTTCGGTTTATCAGTCTCCTCACCAAATGGAACAAGGGGATCCATGTGGATTAAAATTTTTCCAAACTTTTAATTTATGAAACACCCTAATATATATATATATATATATATATACAAATTTTTAACGTCAGTTTTCACTATTTTGTATAATATTGTGGTTAGTGAAAGGGAGGTAATGCGCTATATTGATAAAATGAAAATGTGTAAATCACCGGGGCCGGATTTCATATATCCCATACAACTAAAAGAATTAAAAGAAAGCATTGTTGTGCCGCTAACAAAAATTTTTAATACGTCTATTTCTGAGGGGTGCGTACCAGATAATTTCAAGTTAGCAAACGTAACACCTATTTTTAAGAAAGGCGATAAAGGTGCGGCGGGAAATTATAGGCCAATCAGTTTAACGTCTGTTGTAGGTAAGCTACTGGAATCAATAATTAGGGATCGTATAGTCGAACACGTAGAATTGCATAACTTAGTTAGAAATACGCAGCACGGTTTTCGGCGAGACAAAGCTTGCTTAACTAATCTTTTCGAATTTTTTCAAAGCGTGGTTGACGTTTACGATAGTCATCGGGCGGTTGATGTAGTGTATTTAGATTTTCAAAAAGCGTTTGACACCGTACCGCACAAAAGACACATTGCAAAAACTAAGGCTCATGGAATCAGGGGTGTAGTAATAAATTGGATAGAAGAGTGGTTGCGAGGTAGGAAACAGAGGGGGTCGTTGATGGAGCGGAGTCGTGTTGGGCTAATGTAGCGAGCGGCGTTCCTCAGGGTTCTGTATTGGGACCCTTGCTTTTTCTTATATATATTAACGATTTAGATGTCGGCCTAGTCAGTACAGTTTCAAAGTTTGCGGATAACACGAAGTTGGGTGGTAGGGCGATTAATGACGAAGATAGCGGTAAAATCCAGGAAGATCTGAATAAAATCGTTGATTGGTCAGTCACATGGAAATGAGATTTAACGTCGATAAGTGGAAAATTGGGTAATTTTGCGGATAGTATGTCAGGGAAAGTGTTGATAAGCGTAGAGCAGTAAAAAGATTTAGGAGTTATAGTCACTGGTGATTTAAAAGTAGCGAAACAAAATACAGCAGCGGTCAATAAAGCGAAGAAAGTGCTAGGTTTTACAGCTCGGAATTTTGAGTACAAATCGCGCTATATTATTGTTTCTCTTTATAAATCATAAGTTAGACCCCATTTGGAGTATGCGATCCAATTTTGGAATCCGCATATGCGCAAAGATATAGACAAAATCGAAAGAGGTCAAAGACGAGCAACTAAGATGATTCCGTCGCTTAGGTCGAAGTCGTACGAGGATAGACTTAAGGAGTTAAAATTGACTACACTCGAGACTAAGAGGCTAAGGGGTGATCTAATCCAGGTTTTCAAAATTATGAACGGGTTCGATAACGTAGATAGAGATAGCTTTTTCGAAATATCTCAATATAATAGGACTAGAAATAACGGGTGGAAGTTGACAAGTAGAAGGTTCAAGACCGCAGTTGCCAAAAACTTTTTTACGCATAGAAAAGTAAATAGGTGGAATAGTTTGCCGGTAGAAGTAATTAGTAGCACATCTATAAACATGTTTAAAAATCGATTAGACGCATATGTTGATAGAGTGTGGGTATTATTATAGTTTCACCTTGGGGGTATTATTATAGTTTCAACCACAACTTGATTACTGCATATTTGATGTGTTGTTTAGCTGTATCTCTTCATTTCGGACACCTTTTTTTAATACCACTTCCGTCGCAAATGGATAATAACGAATTGAGGCCGAAACTGCAAATTTACCGGGTTCGGTTCGTAGGTTTTCCGTTGGTTTCTGATGTGGTTCATCTGAAAATGACATTCATTTTCGTCGCAAATCACTCGTTTTTGATCCCCCTCACCCAAAAACCCCGATTTCCCACGCATTCCCCAATATTGGGGGGGGGGGGAATCACAAAAACGAGTAATTTGCGACGGAAATGAATGTCATTTTCGGATGAATCACATCAGAAACCACTGGAAAACCTAATTTTTATTTTTCAAAACGAGTTGTGGTTGAAACTATAAATTTACCAGATTGGGTATAGTTTAAGGCAGTAAAATTAAGGCTTTGTGGTTCGGAACCCACGTAAAATTGTAGGTCCTCTCCACCACTACGGAGAACATGCACAATACACAATTACGAACACAGTTAGGTAGACCAGCCATGAGTGGATCCTAGGGTCTTTGTTGGTCTGAAACATTATAACAACATTATAACATTATAACATATATATGTGTGTGTGTGTATGTATTATATATATATATATATATATATATATATATATGTGTGTGTGTGTGTGTGTATTAGGCCGGGTCGAAATTTTATATTGAAAAGGTACATATTGCGAGGGGATTGAATGGAACACAGCAACTCCCTCATAAATTATTTTCGCTGTTAAAGACCCCTGGCACAATTTTTCACTTTTTGACCTATATTGAAGAATATTCCATTTATACGAGACTTACTATACATTCAGGTTGTTTGATGACATAAATCTTTATTAACGTATAATATTTTATTTAATAATGCACAGTATTAGGAAAATTTATTAAGTACAACAATATATTCAAAAGAAAAAATTAGAGGCATAATAAATGTGCAAAAATTCAATTAGCTTTTTCATTGTTTCTTATCACATCAAAAGGGAAGAAATTTTCAATATAATTAGGAAATTTTATTCCATATGTTTCTAACTCATTCCATTGGGCCTTCCATTCAAACTTGGGCAGTTTTCGCCTTGATTCTAATGAGTTTAAGATAAACTTTTGACGGTTGTCATATTCTATTCTTTCCTGACATGCTTTTATTATTAGGGTCACTGTCCTTTCCACACTTTGACTGTGCCATGGAAAAGAAGCTCTCTCCAGTGACTTACATCGAGCTTGTAGTAGCTCATCGTCGCTAAAATTGTTTAGCAGCGGTGGAGGAGTAATGATCTCTTTTTGCCAATCGATCATCTCGGTGTAGTCTGTGGATTGGAAATCGAAGGTTCGAGGCAACTCAAAGTGTCTGGTACCTGAAAAACCTGTTCTTGAAAGGATGATTTTATGAATAGCTTGCTCCCTAATTTCTAGTCTCTTGTCAGTTACCATTGATAGGAGTATATTTTCTGGGTGGGCAAAGTAGGCGTTATTCTTTAATACTGGTTCTATGATTGATCTATGTTGTTCATCTAAATTTCGAAGCAAGGGCATTAAATGCCAAAACTTATATGCACCATCAGTTGTATTAGGATGAGATTTTATCCAAAACCACCTTGGAGCATAAAACTGCATAATAATCTTAACTATATCTTGAAGGTTTTTATCGAGATTTGGCGTTGAGATATATAATCGAAGGACCCTGTTGGCTAGAGTTAGCCAGCGAGCATGGTGAAGGGTACCTGGGAATCGAGTGGACAGATCTTGAGAAGTGTCTCCAGTTTGCACTGCCAGAAACATATCATAGAGATATCTTTGATCACTGCTTAGCTCCTTCACAACTTTTGCTGGAATTTCTTTAATGTTTCCCTTTACGCGAGAATATTTGACTACCTCCAATTTTGTTTAATCTGTTTTCAGTTTATTCCCAATTGAACCCACAAAAGTATTTGGACCTGTTGTTTTACCATCAATGGCTTTGTACATTGCATAAAAGGCAGCTCATTCAAATGCAAGAGGCACACCAACCACTGCACTGGTCTGTTAAGATGAATCAGTTTTATGGCTCCTCCAATTTTTCCTGTACTTACAAGAGTACCACCACACAGTAAAGCTTTGATAGTAACTGCGCTATTCGAGTCTGTAATAATAGTTATCAACTCTTCTGCTATGCAGCGAGCACTTCCATTATCTGATGTAACATGGTCTACACAGATGCTTCCAGGTTCTTTCACAATAACATAGTGTTCTTCTTTTATCTTTCCACTTTTAGTTAATGTGTTATCTTTTCTTCCATCAAATCCAAGGCACTCCATCTTCAGATTTTCGGATTTAGACCTAAAAGTATTTGTTTCACCCATGCGATTTCTTTCTCTTTCTAATTTCTTTCTGTCAAGCATGTTGGTGTGGTTAAGGAACCCCATATCTTTTAAAGCTGCATTGACTATTGCAGCTGCAGCTCTACAATTTACGTGATAACGATCTGCCGTTAATGCTAGGTTTTTATAGGAGTGCCTCTTCTGAATATGCTCAGTCAATTCTAAATCGGCCTCATAATCTACATCCTTACTCTCTGAATGTACATCCATGTCTTCTTCGGTATTTTCTAAAAAATTCCGATGGTAAAACATTGGTGGCTTCAGTCATTTCTTTTTGTTCTTTTAGTTGACGGTTTTGTGCTTCTTGGGCTCTTACTAAAGATCTCTTCTTTGTTGAAGTAGCTATGCGATCAATTGGTCCCAACTGATTTTTTCTTTTGATAATAATGCATTTTCTCTTTGTTTTTCACCCACAAAAGACTCCCATTCTGCCATTGGTATTTTATCCTTACGCCTGCAAGATTCCTATCAATTCCCTTATCATAGCATTCACAAGAAGATATATCAAACATTTCATCATACTGAGCTAGTTTTAAAGCAAAACTTTCATTTCTTCGATGTAACGGCACCTTGTTCAATTTTGAGGCTTCTTCTATTTGTTGACTGACTTTCAGATAGATACCTTTGGTGTTAATCGTAGGAAAAGAAAATTTCATCCACATGTCTTCAATATCTTTTACAACAACCCTGTAACAATCATTAGCAGTTGCTGATCCTTTTGATTTAGCTTCTACACGACGGCGCACAAAAAAGTAGTCTCACAACATCTGCTTTTAAAGGAGTCATGGCTGCTGGGAATTCCGTAGGATATCCAAAGGCTGCATTTGAGGAATTGCTTCTAGTAGTCATAATTTATATTCAGAAGTAAAATCAAATATGTAATTTATAACTTATGATAATTCAAATTATAATTAAAGCAATTGCAAATTATTTCTATTTATCTGAAACATAAAAATATCAAGCATTAAACAAAAACTTATCATGTAACATGTAACAACTTTAAACATATGCAAATATGAAGGTAAAAAAGGGAGTAGGAGCACGTGATAGGGGTAGTAGGGTAGCACATACTTGATTTTTTATATTTCGTTAAAGTGATGAAAAAACCTCACATAGTGTACTTTTTAAGAAATGACATGTTTTCCCATTTAGATATATGCAAATATGAAGGTAAAAAAAGCGGGGTATGTGCTAGGGGTAGCAGGGTAGCACATGCTTGATAGTTTAATATTTTGTTAAGATGATAAAATGAAATTTCTCACATAGTGTACTTTTTAAGAAATAAAAAATTTCCCATTTTCGACCAGGCCTAATGTGTGTATATATGTATATATGTATATATATGCACACACACACACACACACACACACACATATATATATATATATATATATATATATATATATATATAGGGTGTTTCATAAATTAAAAGTTTGGAAAAATTTTAATCCACATGGATCTCCTTGTTCCATTTGCTGAGGAGACTGATAAACCGAAGTATTAATTCAATAGTTTAAAGTTTACGGGTCCCCAGTTTGATGCTCTGGCAGATCATAAACGGAAAAAATTAAACAAAAATCTGTCAATGAATTTTTATTCAACAAACGAGTACCATTTCACTACACATTTTCACAAAGATACAAAAAACATAACCACTTCTTGCGAATCATTTGTCCATGAAATCCTTCTTGTGTTTTATTCGGGTATTTCGCCCTATGCTGCATCACAGTTTTGAGCAAATACTGCTTCTGCTCTTCGTTCTTCGTCAGAGAACAGTTGAACTCTTTGGTGAGCGCGATGGCTCTTTCGGCCCGATCGTTGACGACAGAGATTTTGTTAACAGTTGCCGCTGCTTGCTTGAAGCCCTCTACTTCAGTCCACTCGGCAACTGGCTTTTTCAAGAATTCTGTGTCCAAGTCGAATGCATGGAAGAAAGCCATCGTCTTTCCTGTCACGAACTCCGCCAGGTGTTTCGAGGCAAGATTCCTGACGTTCTTCCCTTGGGGTCGCTTGAGTTCCTTTTTCGATGCGGGCTTACCCAAACTGACGACCATCTGAGCCTTTTCTTCATCTGCCACATCTGCGTCGAAGAACGCCATGGCAATAAGAGTCTCAGAGATGTACCATAGGTGTCGAGACATGGCTTCTTGCGCAGCGTTAACACACGAATATCCCGACATGGCAAAGGCTTCCGCGTCACGCAGAAATTCCAGATCAACTGCGGCAGCCTTGCTTGAGGTTGCAGCACGAGTCCAACCTTGGATGTAGACGAGGGACACGAAGAGACCTACGGCTGTCAGAGCTTCCAACTCGTGACTCGACATCTTGAACTTCTTCTTCAGTAGAATTACTTTCAAGGAGAAGATGGCTATCGCCATCCATCGAGCGTGATGGTAAGCGCCAGGGGCTCTGAGAGGGAAATCCACCACTTTTGCTTCTCCCAGAAAGATGAGAACCAACTGTAGCAGTTCCTTGTAGTCATCGCGCTGATGCGACGTGCTCACCATCCCTCTCACCAGCAGGACTGACTTCTCCCTCAGTTCCCTCATAGAGTCATTGACTTGAGCAAAATCGTACGGCCGCACGTCCAACCGGTCGATGAACTTCCATTGTGCCTGAAACCTCTTGAAAACGGGTATATCGGGGCCACTTGAAGGGCCGTATGCACGCTTGAAGACGGAGCTGAGGATGACTTCATAGATGTGATGCCGACAGGGGAAGTACATGAGTTCTCTGCCAAGACCTTTCTCAATCAGGACGCAGGCCCCGATATGAATCCCGGTGTTCGACGCTGTCGTGTCGAAAGACAGTCCCCGCACGCGCTCTTCCATCCTGTGTTCCTTGACCAAATCCAAGCAAACTCGCGCTATCTTCTCGCCGGTTCCGGACGTCACCTTAGGAACGCCGAGCAACTTCTCCTTGCCGTCGCAGAGACGAGGACGGCGATCCGGTCAACGCTCTCCTTCCATTGCTCATTGTCAGGTAGGAGCTTACCGTCCCAATGCAAGACAAGAGGCTGACCAGGACAAACTTCGTCGGATTGATAACCTTCAGCAGCCACCTTCCTGAGAGCCTTGCGTGTGCGGTACATGGTACTGGCAGAAATGGACAGTTCATCCAAGTCAAAACCTAGTGATTTAGCCGCTGCAGCGTACGACATAGCTGAATCGCGGTACGAAATATTCAGCCGATCGTAGGTAGTCGTCACATCCTGTGAGATCAGATTCCTGCGTCGCTTCTTGGTATTTCCCTTGGAGGAGGATGGAAAAACTTCCACGGTTGGGTCAACGACATCTGAGTCAGTCTCTGACGAAGTTGAAATCACTAAAGCCCCCGTATCTTCTGCAGCTCCTTGTTCCTTCCTGGCCTTCTCCTGTTGTTCCTTAATCTTGTCCAGCCTCTTCCTTTTCCTAATCTCCTTATAGTGAAGCTTCATGTCAACAGGGCCCATGCTGCAGGAATTTGGATCTTCACGCTGCATGTCGAGAAAGTGGATGTCCTCCTGATTCTTCATCATTTCCTTAGTCTGTGAATGAGCAATGTCCATGATCTCCTTCGCTATTGCCTCCTTGAACATCGCCTCCTTCACTCGGAAGGACTCTGCTTTATGTGACTTGTGCTTCACAAGCCGGTCGTATTCCTTGAGAAGGGATTCCATCTTCCTCAAGGCCGAATCTCGACGCATCATGGGGATTCTCGCTCTCTCCCAAAATATGAGACAGGCATCCAGGCACAGGTTCAGGCATTTAGTACGTCCAAATTTTTGCTCCCTTTGGTGGTAAAAGTACTTTTTGAGTACTT
>JAJOZX010004070.1:100000-105000 GCA_023014485.1 Bathynomus jamesi
AATGTCATTCATTTGGGATGGTTTTGCTAAACATAAATTACATGACTGTGTTGAAGTAGTATCTGTAATTGCATTGATAGCCTTTCCATCAAGCATAGTTAGAGATAACTCGTATTTCATGGCAATTTCAACTTCAGTATTTTCTCCTACTCTAACTTTATGAGTGGTGTAACTGGGAATCACGCATCACTCTTCTTGCAGACTTAGTTAGTTAATACATTAAAAACATGTTCTAACACGCAAAGTCGCAAATAGTCGCAAAAACGTTTTGTTTCTTTGATTTACTTAAAGGTTGCATTAATGTTTAACACAAAAATTACATTCCCCAAAATCCCCCATTTTTTGTTTTGCTAATTTTACACATTTTCTAGATAAAATTTAATCTGTAATCTATGATATTGCCATAGTTTTTTTTAATTAATGCTATCTCTTTAGTTTTCAATAAAAAATATGCATGAAAATGTTCTAAACTGTTTATTCTTTCAATAGAACTAAGCAGAACATGAAACTACAGACAATTTTTTGTGATATAGTAACTTCAAGTAAGTTGTTAGAACAAACATATTTTGTCCCCTCCAAGATATTTTAAGACAATGTATATTATTTCGTAGATTTTTCTTGCCTTAATGTAAGAGAATAAAATTTCAAATACTTAAATCAGTCAGTAGAAGTGTTTTATTTTGACGTGGAAATGGTTTTAATAGAATTTACTTAAATTTGTTATTTTTGGTTTTTGGCCGTTTTTTAACCCATTTGTGGCACTGTGCGCCGCCAAGGGCAACCTGACTACATAAACACCCTTCGAGGCCCACGTCCGTAAACCTCCTATTAAGCTAGAAGCCACAAATCCATTTCGTTCCTCGCCCATCCTTCACCACAACTCGATCGGCGCCCGTTCAACAAGTATTGTAACAGGTCCTCTACAGCCACGCTTCTCAAACTAGTGGTCGCGACCCCTCAGGGGGTCGCGTAAATATTATTGGGGGTCGCAGAAACATTTGAAAATATTATTTTTTTCATAAATATAGTGTTAGTACCTATTGCTTTTATGACATTGAGTGAAGGGTCGCGAAAAAATTTGTCTGATCCAAAGGGGTCGCGAGTGAAAAAAGTTTGAGAAGCCCTGCTCTACAGTCTCCAAGTTCACCTTCAGCAAAAAGCTTTATGGTCAATCTTCAAGGAGCTCTTCAATCTCCAGAGTATTCATCATTTGCGGTAAGCTTCCTTTGCTCTCGTCTTAAGCAATTCACGCGAAGCCTACACAGTCTAATCTTGTGTCGCTTTTAGGCTCTATCCAAGTGTACGCAAACAACCGAAAACTAACTCTCACATTAAGACTGCAGTAGACCTATTCAAGTGTCGTACCAATATCGTAATTTTGTATCACCCTGTTATTGTGATCATTCATATAATTTACTTATCGTGCACTTTATTGTTTATGTGCTCTTTTATGCATTTCATTCTTGACGGCCTAATCCATTTACTGTACCAACCGTACGGGCATTTTTACCTTATTTCTCTTCACTAGGCTTTGTTATTTATTTCTATGTTCACTGAGCATGTCATTAGCCTACCTAAGTTAGTGTTTATCATCATTCTACTTACCTAACAATTAGACTGTATAACCATTTCTTATTGCTAATACTCGGTCATCTTTAGCGTAATATAAATGCCGTTATAGCATTCTTAATCATTATAAATACCTTTATTGAACTGTTAATCGCTCTGAATAAATAATTTATTTGTTTTCCTAGTTAAACACAAAACAAATAGGTGATTTCTCTCTCCTATTTAAATAGTTTATTTGGATAGTAGGCCCAAATTGGTGCACCCAATTTCATATAATTTTATTCAGTAATTATAGTAAACCTACATTCTTAGCCACATCAAGTCGGTGATCCGTAGGCCACCATAAATTGGTGACCCAGGAGTGACCGAACGTTACTATTTTTCCAGAGTGATGCTTGGTTTTAGCTTTTAAGGACAATTTAAATTTTTTTTGCTGTGATAACAAATAATTTTTATTTAATACGGTAAAGTAATTCAAACTGCCTCTCAATAGCCCGACCAGTATCTGTGTCTTGTTTATTCTCGTGCCCATATTTACGGTTATATTTTTTCGGTACAGGAAACCAACACCTCTACTGCACCCCCCACTACTGGCGACGCCACCGCCGCCGTTGCCTCAACCAGGATTCCCACTTTTTGGCCCGCTGATCCCTGCACATGGTTCATGCGGGTGAAGTGTTATTGTGATTATCAGAAGGTAACGAGCAGCGAAGACAAGTTCAACCTTGTCGCTTCACAACTCACGCCGGAGTTCGCTTACGAGGTGCGGGACATCCTCCTCGGTAATAGGCACAGAGAAGACCCCTATGGGGCCCTCAAAGCCGCCATCCTGACACGAACCTCCATGTCCGAGCAGAATCGACTGCGGCAGTTACTTGCGACAGAAGTGCTGGGAGGTAGGTCCCCGTCGCAGTTCCTGCGACACATGCAACAGCTTCTGGGGGATTCGGCAAACGTCATTGAGCATTCTTTCTTCAGCTAGCTCTTCATTCAACGACTGCCACCACATATTCATCGAGTGCTTGTGGTGACGGGGTCAGACACTCCTTTACAGAATCTCGCAGACATGGCGGACAGAGTCTTGGAAATCGAAGCGTTGCAAGTGGCTGGAGCTGCTCTACCACTCCCACCCCCTCCACCAGCTGTTCCCGACAACATCCGCCTCAAGAAGTCCACCACGAAGATGGCGGCCATGTTGGAAGGCCTCCTCCTTAACGTACGTGACCTGCAGGCACGCGACAGAAACCGACACGTACCCCCCATTACCAGCCCCGCACCCCACGACCCCGTCTCCGTTCCCACACTCCTGCCTCCTCCGACGAAGCGGGCATATGTTGGTATCACCGGAAATTCGGTGACCAAGCCCGAAAATGCACCGGTCCCTGTCAACGAGCGGGAAACGTATCAGCCGAGCATTAACGGCGTCTAATGCTCCAAGATTCCCGGTCCACTGCAAGCTCAAATTTTTGGTCGATACCGGCGCCCAAGTTAGCATCCTACCCCACTCTCCCTTGAAGATCGTTTGCATCCCAGGCGGGAAACCGAATTTCACGCGGTGAATTCATCGCCTACGGAGAAAAACTCCTCACTCTCAACCTCGGACTCAGGAGAGTTTTCCGTTGGGTTTTTCTTATCGCTGACGTGCAGCAACCAATCTTGGGAGCAGATTTTCTGCAACATTTTGATCTCGCAGTAGATCTCAGACGCCGGAGGCTCATCGACCAAATGACCATCCTCGGCGTGCAAGGCACCTTCTCCCATACGTCAGCGCCTCCACCACTATATTTGGTGACTCACCCTGAGTCACCGTACGGTAACCTACTGGCGGAGTTTCCATCGGTAACACGGCCTTGCAACCGCGAAGTGCCAGTTAAGCACAACGTCCTCCACTCCATTCAGACTTCAGGACGCCCGAAGAATGCTCGTCCTCGACGCTTAGCCCCGGATCGCCTGAGCATCGCAAAGGCCGAGTTCGAACACATGATCAAACTGGGAATCGCCAGGCCCTCCAATAGCCGCTTGGGCGGCACCGTTACACATGGTCCCCAAAAAGACTGAAGGTGACTAGCGTCCTGTAGGCGATTATAGGGCACTCAACACTTGTGCAGTGCCCGATCATACCCTACCTTCTTTCTACAAGATTTCTCCGCCAACCTCCACGGACGTAAAGTTTTCTCCAAACTCGACCTAATCATGGCCTACCATCAAATCCCGGTAGCTCCTGAGGACGTTCCCAAGACGGCAATTGTAACGCCCTTCGGACTTTTTGAGTACGTCCGCATGCCATTTGGACTCCGGAATGCTGCACAAATCTTTTAAAGGTTCATCGACGACGTCCTCCGTGGTCTCCCCTTCTGTTTTGCCGATATAGATGACCTCCTTGTCGCCAGCGTCGACGAAGGAGGTCGCCCACCACCTTCAGCAGTTTTTGCTCGTCTCGAGGAATATGGGGTCGTCATTAACCCCAGCAAATGCCAGTTTGGCGTCTCCGAACTGCAGTTCCTTGGTCATCATATTACAGGCGACGGCATCTCCCCCAACCCCAACACGAATTTTCACTCCCCCACCACCCAAAGAAAACTGCGGGAATTCTTAGGTATGGTAAACTTTTACCGTAGATTTATTCCCCATTGCGCCCACCTCCTCCGCACCCTTCACGCCTTCCTACGCCCCTGCAAGAGGAGCTCCTCTACGTCAATCCCAGGGCACGAAGAGGCCCAGCAAGCGTTCGAGTCGGCCAAATCGGCCCTCATAGCCGCGACCTAGCTGTCTCACTCTCATCCTGACGCAGAAATCAGCCTCGTAATGGATGCTTCCGACTCCGCAGCAAACGCCGTTTTACATCACGCGTCCGGAGACGGTTGGCAGCCTTTGGCTTTTCTCTCACGTCCTTTCAAACCAACGGAAACCAGGTATAGCATTTTCGGTCGTGAATTGCTTACGGTTTACCTGGCGACCAAAAATTTTTGGCACTACCTCGAATGAAGGGAATTCATCATTTTTATGAATCATCGCCCACTCACCTTTGCAATTACCTCACACTCCGACCGTTATTTCCCAAGAGAAATGAGACATTTGGACTACGTCTCCCAATTCACCAGCGACCGATGGCACATAAAGGCCACAAAAATAACGCAGCTGACGCTTTATCACGAGTTACGAATAACGCGTCCCTTTGTCCGGCCAGCGATGAAGTCATCAGTTACGAAGCCATATCAGAAACACAACGCCGAGTTCATGAACTGCAGCAGCTCCGTAGTTCATCCACGTCATTACAACAAGAAGAGATCCTTCTGCCTTCTTCTACGATGACTCTCACGGTCGACGCTTCTACGGAATTGCCTCGTCCCTACGTCCCCGAAGAATTCCGACGCGGAGTCTTAAATAAGCTACATTCCCTCTCCCACCTCGGCGTTCGCGCCTCTCAAGCC
>JAJOZX010004070.1:110000-112500 GCA_023014485.1 Bathynomus jamesi
GTGTGTGTGTATATATATGTGTGTGTGTGTGTGTATATATAAGTGTGTGTATATATATATATGTGTGTGTGTATATTATATATATATATATATATATATATATGTGTGTGTGTATATATATATATATATATATGAAACTATCCGCACTTTTTATTTTAGTGATAATATAGTACAGGGTGGGCGGAAAGTAGCTCCCTATTTTGGATTGGTAAAAAAATACGTATATTATCCATTTATTTCAGAAGAAATAATATGAAAAGGTAGGCATACATGGTAGGTTTTCTCTAAAATTCAATGTGGGCTCCAACTCTTTCCACCAGCTTCTGGAGCCGCCCAGGAATGGCGTCCACTGACTTTAGCAGGAACTCCGGCGGGATGGAGGACATGACTTCCCGAATTCGGTCCTCCAGTTCTTCCAATGTCCTCGGTTTGGTGCGGTAGACTTCTTCCTTTACCCACCCCCAAAGAAGGAAGTCGCACGGTGTCAAGTCGGGCTCCTGGCTGGCCATTGATGTGGACCACGACGACCCCGCCCAGGGAAGTGGGCATCCAGCCACTCACGGACAACAAGAGCGAAGTGCGGAGGGGCGCCATCTTGCATAAATATCAGATCGTCGATGTTCTCCCATGTGCTGACAACCGGCCAGACCTCGTTTCGCAACATAGCAAGGTACCGCTCAGCATTCATGTGTTGCGCAGGAGGAACGGGCCCACAACCTGATCTGAGGTCATACCACACCACACCGTTACACTGAACCGATTCTGCCGTTTTTCAGCGGTAACCATGGGATCCTCTCCTGCCCAGTAGTGGCAATTGTGGCGGTTGACAAAGCCTCCGACGTGGAACACCGCCTCGTCGCTCCAGAGGATGTTGCGGAAGAGATGGGGCCAGTCTTCATGCCAAGCCAGCATGATTTCCCCGAACTCCATGCGAATGTCGCAGTCCTCGTCCGAGAGAGATTGGCAGTAATGCGGCTTCCACGCACGCCAGTTCAGCTCCTTCTTCAGCACAGTTCGCACTGAGTAGCGGGAGAGTCCACTTTCCCGAGCTGCCTGGCGAGTTGACTTTCGTGGACTCCGTGCGAACATTTCCTGAACTGCCTGCACCGTCTCCTGGACCCTGGATGTCGAAGGGCGACACACATCTTCGAACATCTGCCACAGACCCGTGGTCATGAGCTTCGAGTGGCAGTTCTTGATTGTTTTCGGGTCCACTTGGGCACGTGGTCCGTGAATGGCCCGCCACCATCTTTGAACTCGAACGACAGATTGCCAAACTTCGTACCGTGCCGCCAACTGGGCACGCTCCTGCAGTGTTAAACGCTCAGCCATGTTACCCTTCAATCTGAAATTTAAAAAAAAAATGAACGTTACAATTGTACCACTTGAGAGAACACAAAGAGAACACTTTAGAGAAAAAAAGATTACCGTTACAATTGTACCACTTTAGAGAACACACCATAACAATATAACAATACAATCACAATTTATACATAATTTATATGTAATTTAAATTAGGGAGCTACTTTCCGCCCACCCTGTATGTATATATAATATATACTCGTAATAACGAGCCAAACCTGCGCCGCTTTCAATTTGTACTCTGGAAGAACAGAGATCTGTGGTTCGTTTTTTGTGGGCAGAAGGTGTGAAAGGAGCTGAAATTCACACGCGTTTATTTGCTCAGTATGGGAATAATGCGTTACCACGGCGAAGTGTGTACGAGTGGATTCAAGTGTTCAAGGGAGGTTGGACATGTGTGACAGATACTCAGAGCTCAGGACAACCGTCAACATCAACCAGTGGTGACAAGCAGGAAGAAGCCAGAGCCATGATTTTCGATGACAAAAGATTAACAGTAAAAGAAATTGCATCATCATTAGACATCAGTCAAGGTGTCCGGACAACTGCCCCCTGGACAACCGCCCCCCGGACAATTGCCCCCCGACAACCGCCCCCCGGACAATTGCCCCCGTAGGACAATCGCCCCCCGGATTATTTCCCCCCATAAGTAAATAAAAATTAAATAGAAATTAAATTTACGTTTAAAAAATGGCAAGCTAAAACAATATTTAACAACATTATTGCCAATTCTTGCTTAATTTTGCTTGTAGCCTGAAAAAAAATTATATTTAAAAAGTTAGCAATGTTTAACAAAAAATTTTCCAATTATTGCTTACTTATTTATAATAAAATTATGAAGTTTAGCTACTTAATTTTATTTAAACAGTTGGCAAGACTTATTGTATTTCATATATACTATGGATTAATTAATTATATTTAAACAGTTAGCAATACTTATTGAAAGGTCGTTTTGAAAGTCATAGTTGGTGGTTAGGTTAGGTTAGGTTAGGCTAGGTTAAGTTAGGTTAGGTTAGGTTAGGTTTCGTTAGGTTAGGTTCGGTTTGTTTTTTATAAATATTAATAAATTTAATTCCTATTTAATTTTTATTTACTTATAGGGGGCAATAATCCGGGGGGCGATTGTCCTACTGGGGCA